>MU228105.1:2207406-2219891 GCA_018584345.1 Thuja plicata
ACAAAAACTGAGGCAAAATCTTAAAAAAATTCAAAAAAAAACCATTTTTTATGTTTTTTTCGCTTATTTTAAAGCGTTGCCTTTGTTATTTTATATGCGCCACCCGTGCACCGCTCCGGGCCCCCGCGCCGCCCAGCGGCCACCCAGGCGACTCCTCCTGCCCATGCGCAGACACCGCGTTGCTTCCCCGGCGCCTCCCCCAGCCGCTCTGCCTCCCCCAGGCTCCGCGGCCCCTGCCGCCCTTAGCAGCCCCTCCGGCCCCACCGCCCCCACGGCCCCCGCCACCCCGGCACCCTCCGCTCACCTGCGGCTCTCTGCAACGCCCCGCCTGGCCGGGTTCCACCACCGGTAGCGCTGCTCCGCCCCGGCTCCACCACCCCCACACCGCCCGGGGGACTGTTTATCCCCCGGGGGCCCTTTTCTTGGCGGGCGGTCATATGGAGGACCGTGGGCTCCGGTTTTGGCCCCCTGGGTGCGCCATGCGCCCAGGGGCCTATTTTTTTAGCCCCTGGGGCTTATTTTGGCCCTTTTTTGAGCATTTTTGAGGCCTTTTCACTTTTTTATCTCTACAAGGAGCATACAGAGGTCTTTTTTGGACTTCTTTATATCGTCAGAAATCTCTTTCTGAGGTCTTTCCGACTATGGTGATTTGGTTTTTTGAGTCTACTATTTCAATAGTGTTTTTTGCTGTTGAAGTCTGATGTTTTGTTTTGCCTTCTGGGAGTCATATCTAGCTCATCCAGACTCCTTTTTTGGCAAATGAAATATCGTCGGAAAGCTAGTTCAGTGTTCTATTCAGTTGCAGAGATATTTTTTCTAGATTCTGCTCTAGGTTTTCTCTCCTCTGAATTTGGCAGTTTATGCATTCTGGTGGATTGCTTGGTTCTACAGGTCCTGGGATCTCTTCTTCTGAGTTCATAGCTCACTCTTCTTTCTGACTTCTGAGCTTGTATGCTCCTTCTAATATATTTTTTTATGTAAACGCACTGAGATAAAGTGCCTACTTCTGTATATCTGGGATCTTACACACCTTGTCAGTTGATGTACTCGCACTGTGTTATAAAGTGTCATGGGGGGTTATGATATTTTTAACATGGAAACCCTAAGGTTAGCTGAAGAAAAATAGAGTAAATAGGTAAGTTACTAATTAGATCATAATGATTTAAATTAGTAACCCGATAGACTATTACTCTAACACCCCCCCTTATGATAAGCTTAGGGAGAAGCCAAACCTAGGAAACTACTGCAGAAAGCAGGAAAGATGGGTCCCGGCAACTAGGCCTGATCAGGTACCCAAAACATAAAAGAAAACTAGATGAAGGAAACTGAGCCTTCAATCTAGGAAAAAAAGGTGTGCTAGAGAAAGGAACAAGAAAAGGGCTAGAAGCATCTCCGAAGCATGAACTGAAAACTCTGTCAGAAGAGACTGCTGGAACCCCCACTAAAGTGCATGACCAGGTAGAGAAGACAAATGTCTAAAGAGCTGATCAATCAAACCAGGAAGAAATAGAACCAACAGGTGAACCCCCCCATAATGCTGAACTAGGAGAGGTGACAGGAACACTGAAATGTAATGCCAGAAACATCTGCAGAAAGCAGAACCAGGAACACCAACAGTGCAATAGAAGTACACACACAAGATAAAGGGCGGTGTCATCGACACACAACATGGGCTAATGTCGTGGAAGGTATGCTCACTTGATAAAGGTGGATGCGCCTAAAGCGGAAAAAACATCATAACCCCCCATGGCACTTTATAACACAGTGCGAGTACATCAACCGACAAGGTGTGCAAGATCCCAAATATACAAAAGTAGGCACTTTATCTTAGTGCGTTTACAAAACAAAAATGCATCAGAAGGAGCATACAAGCACAGAAGACAGAAAGAAGAGTGAGCTATGAACTCAGAAGAAGAGATCCCAAGACCTGTAGAACCAAGCAATCCACCAGAGTCCATAACTGCCTTCTCTCTTCTGTCTTCTTGCTTCTTCTGTAACAGTCTTTGCATGCAGGTTTCTTGGGTTGATTTGCAGTTTAGCAAATCTAATATGGTATCAGAGCTCCCCTGCTGGTTGTTGTTCATGTTTTGTTGAAGCTTTCAGACTCAGAGGGTTTTAGAGGGTTTTTTAATATTTTTTTGTGGATTTTTAGGGGCAAGCTTTGGTTATGGTCACTTTGGGCTTAAACAGACATTGCCATTGAGCTCAGAGGACCCCAAAACCCCAGAAATGACATAAAATTTATCTATTTTGAACTACTGGACTTTGAGGCAAAAACATTTTGATTTTTGTGTCGTACGGCACAAAAACTGAGGCAAAATCTTAAAAAATTAAAAAAAAACATTTTTTATGGTTTTTTCGCTTATTTTAAAGCGCTGCCTTTGTTATTTTATATGCGCCGCCCGCGCACCGCTCTGAGCCCCCGCGCCTCCCCTACAGCCACCGCAACGCCGCCGCCACCACCCTGCATCGGCTCTGCGGCCCCCCGCTGCCTCCCGGCCCCGCGACCCCCAGCCGGCTCACCCGCCGCCCCGCAGCACAGCTCCGCCGGCCCCCGCCAGCCCCGCCTCCGGCCCACCGCCCCGCCAGCGCCCACAGCCAGCGGCGACCCTTTTGCTAGCCCCCGTGGGCTCTAGCCTTTTGCAGCACGGTCCTATGACAGACCAAGGGCTTCGGCCCTGCCGCCGGAGCGCGCCATGCGCCCGAGGGCCTATTTTTTTTAGCCCCTAGGGCTTAAAACATGGCCTGGTGAGCTTTTTAGCGCCCTTTCACTATTCTCGCTCTACAGGGAGCATACAGAGGTCTTTTTTAGACTTCTTTATATCGTCGGAAAGCTCTTTTTGACTATAGTACTTTTATTTTTTGGGTCTTCCATTTCAATAGTATTTTTTGCTGTTGAAGTCTGATGTTTTGTTTTGCCTTCCGGGAGTCATATCTGGCTCATCTGGACTCCTTTTTTGGCAAACAAAATATCGTCAGAAAGCTGGTTCAGTGTTCTATTCAGTTGCAGAGGTATATTTTTGAGATTCTGCTCTGGGTTTTCTCTCCTCTGAGTTTGGCAGTTTATGCACTCTGGCGGATTGCTTGGTTCTACAGGTCCTGGGATCTCTTCTTCTGAGTTCATAGCTCACTCTTATTTCTGTCTTCTATGCTTGTATGCTCCTTCTGATGCATTTTTGTTCTATAAACGCACTGAGATAAAGTGCCTACTTCTGTATATCTGGGATCTTGCACACCTTGTCGGTTGATGTACTTGCACTGTGTTATAAAGTGCCATGGGGGGTTATGATGTTTAACGTGGAAACCCTGTTAAGGGAAAACTCACTTAGGACTGGTAACCAAAATTTTCACTCTTCTGAAGTGATTTCGGTGAAGAGCCAACCCTGTTAAAGGTTACAAATACACTATTAGGTGTGACCTTGTTAGAGGATTTAAAAGTTTAGTCTATCACTTGATATCAAGCATCTCTATGCTACCTTCCTTGATCAAATAGTCTATTTTCCTTTTAATAGGTATCTGGCATCTCATGCTATCTTCATGATGAAAATTTTTGATACTCCTTGGGATGTATCTCAATATAGAAAGGATCTTTAAATCGTGCTCGATTAAGAGACTTTCTAAATCAATGGTTAAAATAAAACAGTATGATTTGTTCACATATACAACTTATACTTGTAGATTTTTAGATCTATTGTAAGCTCATAAATCTAATCTGATTAATATGTCCTTTTAATACCTTTTCTCTACTTTTATTCTGCTCGGTGATGCTATGCTCTATTGCTTGGTGTCCACAGAAAACTTTAGCTCTTTCCTTGGCTTGATTGATCAAGACTGTATGAAGTTGTTCTTCATCAGTTTCTCTTCAACGTCCTCTTTTTCATTCATTCACCCTCATTTCATAATGAATTAGTGTGTCTCTTTATAGACATGATATCACCATTGTTAGGTTCTTGATTTTCTTTATCTTGGTGTGATCCACAATCTTATCCAATCAGATTTAAATAAAAAATCATGTTTTATGTTGCAGAGATCTTCTTGCCAACTGGAAAAAAACAACTTTGAATCCTTTACTTATCTCTGGCTTTACCTTGTCGATGAAAACAATGACAACTACCAATTAAGTCCATATTTGGCTCTACCAGCTAGATATTTTTCCATTTCTGAACTCAAGTTAATTTTAGTGTTTTAACTCTTTGATAGCATCAGTCAACACCTCAGTTCTCCTCGGGCTTCTCTGTCATTTTAGACTATGATTCTGGCCATCGTTTATTCTTGTGATTTTTCTCATCAGTAATGCTTATCGGTGTTCTTTCTCAAGAATCACTGTGACTTGACTTTTGGTGATCTTTGTTCGTCGGGTTCCACTAGCCGTCAGTGTTTGAAGTCACATAGTGAATGCTTGTCTTTTATGCATTACTGAAAGCATAGAATTTTTCTCTCTGATTCTCTGAATTCTTTGACACTTTGATTATAACTTATTAGATTATATCAAGTTGATATTAATAACAATACAATCAATTAACTAATTTAATGTCTTGCATTATATTTTTTCATTTCAGTGATCAACTTAACATCTTCAAACATTCAATCAGTTACATGTCATCACACACACACACACACACACACACACACACACATATTTGTGTGTGTGTGTGTGTGTACACCCATATATAAACACACATATATAATAAATTACACCACATAATCTAATACATCTCTATTCATATTTATCTTATGAGAATCAAAAGACTAAGAATCAAAATACAAAACATACAGACAGAATAGTAAGAACATAAATCTCAAAATCCAAAAAATAATGATACTACCCAACCCAAGAATAGGGTGACTTCCCTAACCAAGAACCTAAGTCAACAAGGGTTTCTTGAGAGAACCTTGGTAGAATCTCCATAACAACAACAATGTTTGAGGATTTGAAGGCACGGTCAGGCCTATGTAGCCAGGTGAAGTCGATGCCTAGTACCTGCATCTTGCATCATAAGAACAACATATACACCAATATATTGTTAGGATTAAGTAGTACAGAGAGGGGGGTCAATTAGTATTACAACAATTTAAATTAAACTTAAACCAATTCCACATAAACCATATGATTGCCGAAATTAAAATAACATAAGCAGATAACACATAACTCATTACTCCATGATTTGTTGTCTAGGAAACCCTGGCCAAGGGAAAATATCACTGGGGATGGTACCCATAACATGCACTAAAGTATAATGTCCCTGTTATGAGATGAATAATTACATAGTACATTTTTGTGTTAAAGGAATAACAACCCTATTAAAGGTATACAACACCTTTTCAGGAGTACACTAAGCTTACAGCTCTTACAATCAATACTTCTATGACAAAGTGTCCTTAGTAATGAATAAAACCAACATCTTCAATGCTTAGATAGTTCCAGTTTTATCTCTTCAATAACCTCTTCTCTTGCATCTTCTATTAGATATCTCATTCTCATCCTTACATCTCTTCACTTTACAAAATTTTCTTCATATATATATATATATATATATATATATATATTATTCATCTAGTTGGCTCTCTTATTAATTATCACTTAGTCAGCTGTCTATTACAAAATAGAATTAATAATATAAAGAGTAAATATAAAGTCAGCATTCTTACATAACCAAAATATAGGTTATCCACAATCATAATCCAACTTAGCATGCTAGGAGTCCACCTCATACTCCCTTAATCATTGTGACTCTTCAACTTCTCTATTACGCTGCTCTATTGTCTTCGCATGTCTTCAAATCACTCTAACTCTCTGTAATCATTACCAAAACCAAATAAATCTTAGGTAATGCAGAGGTGACAGTAAGAATTGTGGACTTGGTCCCTTCATTTCTTTGAGACACCCAACTCAACCTATTCTCTCCTTGGATCCTTGATCCCTCTTTACACTATACCTTCTATCTATTCAAGGTGGTAGAACTACTTACTAACCTTTCCCAAATGAATATTCTTCAATTCAAGATCTTCCAATTTTGTGCTTTAGGGACACTAGCCCTATTTCAATCCACAAACTAGAAGTCTTCACCAGTGACTTCACCATCCCCAATTTTCTATTGGGACACCTTCCTTATTTCATAAGGACTAATAATCACCCTTTGGTTTGGTTCTCCAACTGTTGTACAATACCTATCTAGGACTCTCCTAGAATTCCTTGTAGGTCTATCCAAGTGGTTTTTTGAACTTAACTTTCCTTTTGATCACCTTTTAGAGAAATAAGGATATATCTAGATACCCTTTTGGAAGTTCTGTCAAACCCAAAATCCCTAGGTTCCAACTCCACTCCAGCAATACCTAGCACTCACAAAGGTCGTAGACCTAATTGGCCAAATTAGGCTTGGATATCAAAGAAAGTACTACAAAATTGGGTGCATGGAATTGATATAGTGTTCTCGGCTAAACAATTTTCTTAGAAACCCATAGCATTAGACTGCTTATTTCAGGATTGGACACCCTAAATAGTTGCTAATTGGATTATTCTGTCTCATTTAATTATCGACCAAGGACGTAAACTTGGAATGGCATTTGCAAAGTATATGCTTCAAACTCCATTGATTCTCATGGTTAAACCTATGAAATTGAAATTCATTAAGCTTTAGGAAATCTATGCTAACTTAAATAAATATTCTTACTCTAGGAAAATAGTAATTACATATAGGAACTGCTCTACCCGCCTATGCTATAGGAACAGTCTACTAGTTCTATTACTAGTGGTTGTAGGAACAACAAAGTTCTATTTTACTTCTCTAAAAACATGGAAATGATTTATACTCTAACAAGGGAATTAACTCACCAAGTGGCCCCCCTTGGATGAGTGAATAGAAACATAATCAAGATAACAGAATTGAATTCAACTTGTGCATTCTATTCATTCATGGAAAATACACTTGGATAAAATAAAACAGTATTACAATTGTATCAACTTCAATTCAGAAAATAACTACTAACTCGACTAACTCCAAAGAGTTACAATAGTCATCTTATTTAAAGGAAATCTACAAATACTCCCTAAATCTAATATCTCTCCATTAATGAGGATCGTTACATATACATAATGCTTCATAATAGAAATACCAGCCATATAGAATAAGTCTTCCCATAATATAGTACATGGTGCATCTAGATCCGCACGCTATATTTAACACAAAACTAAATTGACTTGTTCTTCCCACGAAGATCTTGCAGCAACACCTTAACTTACTCCAACCGCTTGCTCAACCTCTTCGACATGATGGTGTCTTCGTAGCAATGGCTGGCTTTTGACTTCTTAAGCATCACAATGTTGATCTTTAATTCACCATGACTGATCCCTACAACATAATTAATACACACACAACCTCTGAGACATACATATTTTCATCATTAATATCAAGAAAGAAGTGTTAGGCTCCAATTAATACTCTTGCAAGGCACATGGCTATAGGAAGGAAACTACCCACAAACATAGCAGAGGAAACAAGATCATTCATTAGCATATAACTACTGCATCTTATCATTTTATCCATCAGTTCCAAGAAAATATACTATGTTCCATTTTCATCCACTTTACTACTTATGTCCTTACATATACAAAATATACATATAAAACCATAAGTTTAAGTATTTGTTTTGCAAGTAAGCTTCTAGAAAGAAAATATTTTTTTTGAAAAGATGACATTTAAAGAGGCTCATCATTCCCCCCAATTGTCCTATTATTGGTCCCCAAGAATCATGAAGTTGCATATCTTGGCCCGTATCCTTAGGTCACTGGCAATATTTTCTCCTAACTCATCAACAACATAGTTAAAATACCCATGATTTTCCCAAAGTCTTTCCCACCTCTGCACTTCTTTAGCCATGTTATGTTCTTCTACACTTTCATTTACTGCTAACAAAGGTTGCAGGAGAATAGGCGGTTGGAACCTTAATGGAATCTAGTAATTATGCAGTATTCTTCCTAACATTATATACCATGGAACTCTGCGGGTGGCAAGAGTCAGGTTCTGTAGAGAATGAGGTTCACAAACCTTCAGATCATGTGACATCCTTACCTATCTATGCCTAGAAGTAGAGATTGCAGCCTCCATATTTTGTGACAAGTGTTTCTCCTAGTATAAATATGCTTTCTCTTTGACCAGATAGACCTTACTAGCTCCACTTGGGTTCATACTGACTGAGAGCCAGTCAAGAAGAGTTTGTCTAGAATGCTAAACTTTAGGCCTTATCAACAAAGGTGTATATATTTCACTTTTTCTATATGGAAAGGCCTAATGTTCCATGCTTATCTCATTTTGCATCCAAGACATCACTTCTCTTAACTAAACATCTCCCACATAGAATAGTGAAATCTAGTCCCTGTCATCTGGTACAACAAGATTATGTAAATACAATTCACATAAAAAGAAAATTATAGACACGTGAGCTGACTGAAATACATCATAGAATTCATGAAGTGTTGAAATATAAGGATTCAATCCTTCTACATTCCTGGTTAATTTAAAATTAACAAATTGTTCCTTGAGGAACAGATCATAGACTGGAGATGGTGACCTGCATGCCATAGCTTCAGGAATCAATTGAGTAATCTTCTTAACCCTTCTTTCCAACACTACAATTTGATCTACTTTCTGATCTAATTGATGAGCTTTCTCATCAATGGTTATTTTCAGCTTTTCATTTTCTAAATTGCATTGTTCCCTTTCCCATACGAAATTCAGGTACAAGCTCAACCCTGCAGCTAATAGTGTAGATAAGTCTAGAGGTGGCATGGGTCCTTGATTAAGGATATCAATCCATCCTGGTGTAGGATGAGGGGTTTTTACTACCTCATTCAAGGTGGAATTTTCCCCTTTCCATACAATAAGAGTTTTTATTTCCTTATCCTCTTGACAGGATTCAGCTGCTTTAGCTAGTGTATCTAACCCATCCTTGCTTACTTTCTCTAACACATTTTCAAGAACATACTCATTAATTATAGGGAATTCATCATCAGATAGGTTGTCTAAATTATAAATATTTCCTTACCCAATAGAGCCATTGGAAAATTCCTATGCCTCCTTAGAATTCCTATCACTATTTATGAGGATATAATCAATATTAGAGTCAGTTATTTCTTCAAAATTTGTATCGTGAGAAATGGTGTCACTATCTGTAATTTTCTAAACCTTTGCCTCAAAAGAGGAATTTTACAGAGACTCAGAAGATTCTAAATTCAAAAATTGAATAGGAGACTTTTCATCTCTACTGATGTTAGTAGAAAGTCTTGCACTCTTCCTAGCAAGGGTTTGGAAAGAGCAAAGACGATCTTTGTGTTTCCTCCTATTGGCGAACACCTCCTCTATAGTTTCTACAGGAGGTTCTTCTGGTGTCACTTTCTCAAAAGAGGGAAAGGCTTCATCATCTGTGTTACTAACATTATCACCATGTGGGTGTTGTTCTAGAAATAATTCCTCTGATCCTAGGGTTTTACCCTTGTCTTTCTTTGAATCATACCTAGTTTTCACAGAAGGTGTGATGTCAGGAATGTCATCAGTCTCCTTTCTTTTTCCTTTCTTCCTATTAGGAATAGGAGTACTAATATTGCAAGATCTTTTCCTAGATAGGTTAGGTTTAGAGGAAGAGGCTTCAGGAATAGCCTCTATTCATTGAATTACCTTGCAAACCCCCGTTGTTGTTCTTCCTATACCCTGGCCTCTAGGGCCAACCACTCTAGGCACCACTTCATCCATTGCTAATAATTCATCCCAATTCACAATCAATTTCTTATTTAACTCCCTTTTTACAATTAATTTGATTAAACAATGATGGGAAACAAACTAAACTTTTCCTGATTGAACTAGAGAAGCTTTCTTCTTCACAATGTTAAATAAAAAGCTAGGTAGATTTATCGGTCTATCGTCATGGAGGAGGGCGCTTAAGATCTTGAAATGAATCCTGTGGAGATATTAGTAACGAACTTCACAAGTGACGTATGATATGATGAACGTAGCTGGCTGCATGTACTCCTTGGGCAATGATACCCTTGAGATACCCTACTTCTTGTCAATGTCTAGCCGTGGATCACTATGCAAGGTGAATTGTGCCCTATTTGAGCGTAAATCAATATATTTAGACCATTTCTCTCTTTCCTATGACATTCTTTTTACCTCTTCCAAAACATCCTCTATGAACTCAATTCTTAACCCCTTTACCACTACAAAACCATCATTCAGAGTATTTAGAAATTGCAGAGCAATTTGTTCGTCAAATCCATTAAGGCTAAGATAGTAATCCAGCCACCCTTTCCTTTGAAACTTTTCACAGCTAGCTAGGTCTCCAAGTAGAACTTTGTGGTGTGTCATCTCATGCCTCTAAAGGTATTCTCCCATTGCTATTAATATAAATTTGTGAACAGAAGCTCTATGAAAGCTAAATTAAAATGGAAATTGCTACAGACTCAAGCTGTTGTAGATGAGAAAATAGGAGTACAAAATATCATTTACTTCCAGGTAATTAAAATTGAATGATATTTCATAAATACTTTTGTGTGTGTTAAGGCCTGCCACCCTAAACACTTCACAAAAATACCATCATTAATTGAACTTCAACTTTTAAAAAAATTAATTACTTTCAAATCAAATCATGATGATGTAATCATTGGGTGACAGATGGCTTCACACATGACGACAGTCATCTTGAAAAGACAAGAACTAAATTTCATCCTTTACATGCTAATTTCAAAATTTGTGAACAATTAGTAAATACTCCCTCCCCCAACTAAGTGTAAGGCATGGGTCCCACCAGGCCAGTGCGTGCAAGAGTATAAAAAGAAAAAGAACACTTAATTCTAATACAAATGAATAAAATAATATATGAATTAAGGTATGTGTCACTAACCTATGAAGTACTGTAGGACGAGAGTTCTGATATGTAACATGCACTGATGGAGTGATACAATGGTATGGAAGAACATGGTAGAGAGAGGAGGTGAGGTGTATTTTATTGTGGAGAAATGATTTCACAGGAAGTGAAATATTTAATATGGAATCATTGATAAAAATCAAGGATTAGTGGAAACCTGGGTGGAAGACCCAGATGTTGCTACTGTAGGAGTGCTACTATCATCATTGTGCTGGATCTGATGTAGGAATTCTTCATGAATTATGGGCTTGTGGTAGATCTTGAGGCAATTCCCATTGACAAGCAGTTTGAATTGCACAGGATCAATGGTGAAAAGATGAACCGCTCCAATATAAAAAATTGAGATTATTTCATAAGGTCCTAGCCATCGGGTCTAAAATTTTCCTAGGTTATCCTAGTAGCATGAGTCATAGAGAAATTCCCAATCACCAATGGAAAATTTATTGTCCTTGATGAATCTATCATGCCACTTCTTCTGCTACTTCTGAATCAATTATGTATTGTGAAGTACAGACTTTTGATACTCATCTAGTCCATTAATCTGCAGGAGTCTATCTTCTTGTGCCCTGGTAAGGTTAATGTCTAATTCCAATGTCATCTTGAGAGTCTTGTGCTAAAACTCAATACACATAGATGCAGACTTTCCATAAACCAATTCAAAAGGATTAAACCCACTGTTGTTTTCTAAGTTGCTCGGTAGGCCCAAATGGCTTCAGGAAGATGGGTAACCCAGTCCTTCTTGTGAACAACAACTATTTTAGTTAGGATTGCTTCAATCTCCCTATTTTTCATTTTTTCTTTCCCATTGGCCTAAGGATGATATGGGGAAGATTTACCATGACGCACTGTGTATTCATGCATCAACTCAACAATAAGATTAGAAGTAAACTGTGAACCTTGGTCTGTTACTATCTCATGAGGTACACCAAACCTGGTAAAGATATATTCATATGGAAATTTTGCTACTTTATGCTCTCTTGCATGCCTCATTTCTTTGGCTTCTACTCATTTGGTTGCATAATCAGTGCATACAAAGATGTATGATTTACTGTGAGAAGATGGCTCGATAGGTCCTGTTGTGGTTTTTTCTTGTTGGCCAAAACATATCATCTTTCACCAGTTCACAAACTGACTCAACTAGACAAAACCCAACATCAACAAGGCATAAAATACCTTCTACTCTTCGGGCTCCATAGACCCAGGTGGGTGTACCTTACTTCTCTGCTTATGCAAACTGATACAAACACCCAATAAGCAGATTCACTAGTGGATTAAAACAGAACAAACATGTCCTACAATAGGATTCATAACTGAGATGAATCTCTGATATGGGAAGCCTACCCACATGCTCAATGTATCTTCCAAACTTATCAACAGAAAGGTAAAATTGATTTGAAAAGATTATATGTAAGTCTGGCGTAAAACCAGTGCCTTATCCTAAGGTGCAGAGTCAAAATTGAGAAAACATCCACAAAACTTCATCAATTCAAAAACACCTAAAATCAATACCCTGCCTTACAGACTACCATTTTCACTGCAAACATATGATCATCAAATCTATGCATTAT
>MU228105.1:2285028-2303325 GCA_018584345.1 Thuja plicata
TTTAATCAATCTTATAATGTTTCATCAATCAATTATTAATTAAGAATAATTTAATAATTTAATATTGAATATTAAATTTCATATGATTAATAATAATATAACATATATAATATATTATTATTAATCAGCATGTATTATATATATTCTAATGATCATATGACTAAAGCTACAAACATTAACACTTTTGAATGCATTTCTTTTATGAGGGATTTTGAAACCCACATTTTCTTTGATTTTTCTTTTTGCTTGATGGACCTTTGCAGCCGTGCGGATATTTTATTTTTATTCACATGTCGATTAGATGGGACATGGTGATCTTTATACACATGTGGATTCTTGGATTTCTGATTTTTTATGTTGTACATCCAAATTGCTTCCAAAAGACTTGGGAATTTTGGGTGAATAGGGATAATATGGAGGGTTCATATGGATTGGTTGTTGGACATTCTTCAAGTATGTGTGCCTTTGTTGATCTTGATACATGGTAGGGTAAGTGGATGGTGAACTAGAAATGGTAGGTGTGGTTGATGGAGGGATATATGGACCCAATATGGATGGAAGGGATGAAGCATTTAGCTTTGGGACATAGGAACCCAAAATGGATTTGGAGGATGGTGAAGGTTGGTGCTTACATTTGAATGGAGGAAGATAAGGCATGAAAGGGATATCAATATCTCTGGAGTGAGTTACATTGCTGAGGTTCTCATCTTTAAGATTTATCTTTATACCAATAGGCTCATGAATAGCTTTCATAGGAGCAACTTTGATAGGACCAATTGAGATTTGAAGGGATTTATTTTCATGCAAGGGATTTGGAGAAATGATGGTTTCATGAGGTGAATGTGGAGGAGTATGACAAGGAGTTGATGGGATACTTTGATCTTGACAAGGATCTTCAAATGGTGTAGAAAGGGTGCTTTGCTCTTGATTTTCAATATGCTCATTGGAAATGGTGGAAGGAATATCTTGATCTTGCTGGGGAAGTGGAGAGGTATGCAGCTCTTGAGATGGAGGGATATCATCTTGGAAGAAATGAAAAGGTGCAAGGGGATCATCACGGGCTTCTATGGATATGGGACCTTCATCAAATAAGGGAGGGGATTGTATAGAATCTTGATCTTGATTTTTATTGATATTTGTTTCTTTGTTCTTTGGACCATTCTCTTGACATGGAACCACTTCTAAGGAAAAGGTAGATGTTTGGATATGTGTGGGGAATGTCTGGAGGAATGGTGGAGAATCATTTTGAATAGGCAGTGAAGCACACGATAACTTAGGGTCTAAGATCTTTGAAGCATGGAAATGATTTGTAGTAAGATCTAGGTTAGCTTGGGTTTCTTTTAGAGGTAGCCCTTGACGGTAGACATAGTCAATGTGGAAAGTATCACCATTAGGCTCAGTCTTTGATGTATGAATTTTGGATAGTTGTGAAGCTTTGTGGGATGGATGAAGGATGAAAGGAGTAAAGGCTATGGAAGAATCCTTGCTAGATAAAGGTTTGTATATTAGGTCTTTCTTAAGATTGGTACCTTGCTCTTCATTCTCTTGACAAAAAATAGAATGTTCATGACATTTCTCTTGATCCAAGATAGGTTTGTTGCACTTAAATGCTTCATTTCATGAAGAAGATGAAGATACAGATGGCTCATCATCATAAAGAAAAGGAAAAATAGATTGTAATGATGGCGTGTTAGATGATGTATCCTTTTTTTTTCCTTATTCTCCCTCAAGGTTGATGTGTCATAGTTATGAGGAAGCTTAGCACCTGATTGAGCTAATTTTAGGAAGTATGCTTCTTTATCCTGCATCAAAATTAAGTGCATTGCTTCTATGAACATGGGATCTTGGGTTGCTTGCAAAATTTCATCTTCGGTCACTTCATCATTTTGATCCCTATGAATATTTTGATCTTGGTTTTGATAATTATTCTTCATTATAGGATTTATTCATTTCTCAAATAGATTCATCATTATATTTTTTTCCTACAGATTCTGGATCAAGAGTTTTCTTGAGTTTCTTAGATTGAGTTTGAACCATAAAAGGTGAAATATATCCTTAGGATGAAGATTTTAAGATAGATGAGATGGGAGGAAATAGATTAAAAAGTGTTGAGATAGATAAGGTAACTTGATAATCTAAGTCGATAGGAGGTATAGATCTCACTATGATATGACAAAGAAGAACCAAGAGAGAGTGACCTAGGTAAGTTTTGATGAAGGATGATAGATCCTAATATGATGAAAATTCACAAAAGCCACAATCTGATAATCAAGGTAGTATCCCAACACTTGGATGTATATTTGGAATATTTAAGAATGTTTTATAAAATATTGGATGAAAGCAAGAGGATGAAGATGGTCAAACTAAAGATCAAAGGTCTGATAGGATCAAATGTGTTTCCAGAATCACACTGAAGATAGAAATGGGTATCCAAAAAGGTAATTTTTAAATCTTGAAGACCTATGCAAGTACTAGTTGTGATGAATGCGTAGGAATAAATGTGCAGGACAGTTGAACAAATGCACAGCAACACTGAACAAATGTGCAGGATCTGTTTTTTGGAATTTTTGACAGTTTTGACTTTGAAATTTTGAAATTTCTCTATTTTTTTTAGATTTTTTTTGTTTTTCTCAGATTTTTTTGGCAAATTGGAAATGCATACACACACACATGCCAAACATAAATGATCTAATCTAAATTAGCATGAATGCACAGACACGCTTACAAATCTTAAGGCTAGCAAGGATGATATCTACTGAATCCCCACTTGGATAATAAAATCCAGCCACACAATTCAAAGTGGACAGCCTAGGAACTTGGAGACACGGTCTCCTCCTTATAGTGCACTCACTTCTTTGGCACACCAAGTTCCAAATTCAATGGGTAATTACTTCCCAAAGAATTGTTATCTCTACTATGAACCGTGAGTAATGTGGGGTGTCTTCACAGGTTGGGCTATCCATTGCACCAATAAAATATAAGGATTTGTGGCCAATAAACAAAAGCTTGTAGTAAGGACATTCATTCAAGTGGTTGTGATCAAGTCATCTTCCCAATTAAGGGGGCTCTCCCAATCCTTTCAAAGCAAGGTTTTCACCTTAACAATGTAGGGACTTTAACACACCACAAGGGTAATAGAGGAGATTTTGGTTGCCACAAAAAATTCACACCTGTCCAGTGTGAGACTAGTCACAATGGCATTTTTTGTATACTGGTTTGGATGGGCTGCCTTTAGCCTGTTACCAGTTGGGTCGTTCCTTGGGGTGAGTACCTCTTTTCCCACCAAAGACTACCCTCTAAAGTTTATAACAATTTATCTTACACCTAAGGTCCACGAATGGCGAGGGGAGAGGATACGTTGTTATAAACTGGGATTACAATTAAGCTATAAAGAAAGACACAATAGACAGATTGCTAAGCTATAGAAGACACACAAAACTGAAAATCATGTCGTATTTTAAATCCCAAACGAGGATTATGGTTTATTTTACAAAACCCGTAGGAACCTGTAAGAAAACTGTTAATAGTTTTAGATTGGGGTCTTCAGATTTTGACCTGCAAAATAGCTTAGAATCGACCAGAATGAACAAGAACCTGTCAGGATAGTTAGCAGAAACCAAATGAAGAGAAAAACAAAGTTCTACAAATGCAAAAATATATGCACAAAAATAGTCAATGAATGTGCATAAATAGAGAATAAAAGCGCAGTAATAGTAAATGCGTAGCAACACTCACTAGATATGCCAAAGGATTGAATGAATGCGCAGGATCAGTAAATGCCTAGCAGAAGTGAATGAATGCATAGCAATCATAGACAAATGCACAAGAACATCCTGTAGAAATTTTTTCACGGAAAAACTAGAAAAAGATGTCAATTTGTGGGGGTAGGCCCCACGGTGGGCACCAAAAATGTATGCAAAATAGATGTCTAACTACTCTAAATGAAATATTAACTAATCTAATTAATAAATCAATCTAAATGCAAACACAATGAAGATTAAAAGTTTAAATGAAGAAAAACAATAAAGTTACCTTCACCTACCCATTGCAGCTTGTCTCCATTGCCCTCTGAGCTTTGATTTCTTGAATGTATGTTAAGCTCTCAGATTTCCAAATGAATCTATTTTGTCCAAGATGCTACCAAAGTGTGGAGATTGTATGAATGAATGCAAAATGGTCTAAAACCTTGATTATGCAAATGGATGATGGAATGCTTGTGAAAATGCTTGATTTCTTGGATGCTTGGATGCTTGAATGCTTGAATGCTTGATCACTTGAATGCTTGAATGTTTGAATGCTCACTACTTATTCACTATTACTTGAATTCTCCCTACTAGATCACAAAGGGTTAATGAGGCTCCTTTTATAGGATTTTGGAGGACCTAAGCCTAGGTGGCACGATCCTAGGGTGGAGATTGAAAGGTGGAAGATCCTATGGCTACTATTGACTTGGTTGAAGGGGTTGAGAGAAAGTGGGATGTAGTTAGAATGTGAAAGGAAGAATAGGGAGGATGTTCCTCCTACATTGACATAGAGGAGAAGAAGGTGGAAGGGAAAAACATATGTCAAGTGTCTCACAAAGACCATGGAGAGGAAAGAGGAGGGACTTATTCCTCATGAGGACTCTTGGTACAAGTGTCCTGTGATTCATCTTGGACTCTTAGAGGTGGCTTGAGAAGCTCCTTAGGAATAAGGATTTCTTCTTGACTTTATGTATGGGAAGACATGTGGTCATGAGACCAAGTCTTATGAGGCCACATAGCCCTTAAGAATAGGACATGTGTGGGTGCAGATAATGATTAATTAATAATTAATAATAATTAATTATTTTAGCCAAGGTGATGTGTCAGATGACTAGGTTTATGAGGTGGACTAGGGGACTTAGTCATATTTAGTGATTGTGTAATTAACCACTTTTAATAAGACTAATTTAGAAGACTTAGGATAAGAAGAATAGACTATAGTGAATGTATTAAATAAATTAAATTAATTTACTTAATAAATAGAAGAAATAAATATTAATTAAATAATAAATACTCAATTAATTCATCAAGTCAATATTAATAAAATAATAAATATTTAATTAATTAATTAGTGAGGCCATTTTTTAGTGTATACACCCACCAAAGTGCGGCTGATGTAGTAGGTAGTATGCTCTTTTCCATTGTCATGTAACTGGGATAGGAGTTCCCCTAGTGTTGTTGTTGTAGATATATATAATATGAGAGGTTTTCCTGGTGTAGGCGGCACTAGAATAGGTGAATTTTCAAGATATTCCTTTATTTTTTCAAAGCTTCTTTGGCATATAGGATCCCATTTGAAACTATGAGCTTTCCTCAGCAAATGCGTGAAAGGTTGGCATTTGTCTGCAAGCTGTGGTATGAAGCGGCACACTGATTGAAGCTTTCCTTATAGACTGCACAGTTGTCTAAGTGTCTTTGGTGGAGGCATTTCCATGATTTCTTTAGCCTTTTTATGATCTATCTTGATGCCACATCGTAATACGCTGAAGCCAAGGAGCTTTCCTGATGTAACTCCAAAGACACATTTCTTTGGATTTAGCTTGAGAGTATAATTTCGAAGTCAATCAAACACTGCCTCTAGATCATTTAGATGATGCATTCTATTTTGTGATTTAGCCAATATATCATCCACGTAATCTTCAAGTATCTTATGGATCATGTCGTGAAAGATGACAGTCGTGGCCCTCTAATATGTTGCTCCAGCGTTCTTGAGCCCAAATGGTATCATGTTGTAACAGAAGGTACCCCATGGGGTTGTAAATGATGTCTTATGCTGATCTTCTTCTACTATACAGATCTAATTATATCCTGAAAATCTTTCCATGAGAGACAACATCTCATGTCCAGCAGTGAGGTCCACTATCATGTCGATATTAGGCAATGGAAAGTCATCTTTTGGACATGCTTTGTTGAGATCTCGGAATTTGGTGTAGATTCTAATGAATTTATCTGGCTTAGAGACTAGGACCATATTTGAAATCCAGTCTGAGTAATCTATCACTCTGATGATTCTAGCTGCTAAGAGCTTTTCAAGTTCTATTTTGACCATTAATGCAACTTTGGGATGCATTTTCCAGAGCTTTTGTTTGACAGGTTTAATGTTAGGATCCATGGATAAATAATATACTACAAGTTCTGGATCCAAGCCAGGCATGTGAGAGTAGGACCATGCGAAGATGTCTATATATTCTCTTAAAAGAGCTGTGAAGGCCATTTCTTTTACTTCTGTCAAGGATGCTACAATGTGAGTGAGGCGAGGTTGGTCCTCTGTACCCAGATTAATAGGTTGGGTTTCCTCAATGAGAATAGATGACTATTCTAACCTGTAATCATGGATGATAGGGAGAGGAGAATATTTATCTCTTGGTGCCTTAGAAAGGTTTTAACTAGGAGATACGCCTTTTATTTTTTTCTTTTTCTGATCTAATAGTTCCCTAGAAGGGTTTTCACTAAGAGATACATTTTTTTCTTTTTTCTTTTTCTTTTCAATTTTGCTGCTAGATTCCTCATCTCCCCCAAAGTATGCTTCCAGGTTAAAGGTGTATACATGTGTGAAAGTCTGCCCCCAATCTTGTTGCTGATCTATAGCTCCTATGAAGTTTAGGAGTGCAGCCATGCTTTCAAACTCGTCTATCAGGATGACACTTGGTTGGTCCTAGTTAATGAGTTCAGGATAGAGGAGTGGAAGGTCAATGAAATGGAGGGATAATTGGTGAAGGACAGAGTTACCATGGAAAATTTCATCATCAATATCATCATAAGCTCTCACAATTTTCTCTTCTGAGATATTTTTGATCTAGCATATGTTACCTAGGGGAATGTGATAGGTTAGACTGGTTTCCTTAGTGCCCCAAGTCATGTTATGGCCAAGGCTAGATGTATCATGTTCAAATCCTAGACCAATGTGCTTTTGAAGTTTGGAGGGCACAATGGGGGCTCTCATGCCTTGTTCTTCATATTTTTGGTGACCAATTTGTGAGCAGAGGGATATTTATCTTTGAAGCAATTAAAGAGGCCACTGTCAGGAGGTGTGGGATCTTTGTAGAGCCATTGAGTGATATCAGGTGTGGTAACAGTACAATTACTATTAGCACCTTTCACATGAATGACATTGACAGATGGCTCGACTTGGGATATACAACCGATGGTGCTACCATACTCAACATGAGTGGTAGTGTTATTACTAGTATGGGCACTTTTTTTTCCTTTGTCCTGATTGGATGTTGAAGCAATGTGTGCGTTGGTAGGTCCCGTGTTATTTTCATGGTTTGGGAATGCATTTTGATAGATCTTTAGATTTCTATTGGGTGAGGTTTTGTTTGTAGAATCTACTTAAATATCCTTGCGATCAATTAGGTCTTGGATGTAGTATTTTAACTTCATGCACTTGATTGTGGTGTGTCCTTTAACATGGTGGTACTCACAATATTCATTGGCATTGAACCATTGCGGTTTTGGAGAAGAGTCATCAAAAGGTTATGTCAGTGGAGGATATGCGACTAGGTTTGTTGCTGCCATTCTTTGGAAAATAACATCGATACGTTCACCCAAAGCGGTGAACGTGTGCTTAGGTGCATTTTGATCTCTTCTCGGTCTGCTCTATCCCTACTGGACTAATAATATACATTAGTCTGATGCTGGAAATGCTAGGGATTATGTTGATAATTGGGTTGGTTAGCTTGTTGCATATGTATGGTTTGTTTTGGTCTGGGTTGGTGGTGGGTTTCTTGGTGACATGCTAGGAGAGGTGGAACTTGTTGATACTGCAGTTGTTGATAGGTCAATGTGGGGGAATTCTGTTGATAGTGCGTTGGTTTATGGTATGCCTACGCTGGGGAATTCTGTAGATAGTGTTGTGGCTATTGGTATGTGGGAGTGGATGCTTGAGGACCTGCCATAACAATCTGGACATGTTTAGTGTTAGTGTCTCAATCAATTACAACATTCTTGTTTTTTTTCCAATAGCTAGAGTGATCATTGTTGCCTCTGTCAGGTTGTGATTCTTTATAGTGCTTTATGGCACCATCTTCTACAAGACCTCTTTCAAGATCCATGCCTTTGATTTTGATGTCCTGATAGGTCTATATAAAATTCATGTGCATATGATAGGAAAGCTTGGGATGAGGGTTGTTAATAAAGATCTTGATGAGATGTTGCTAGAGGGGTTGATAGGAAAATCTTGTGGTAAGTCCTTGCCAGCGCTGAAGGTAATTTTCCAAGCTTTCTCCTCCCTTCTGTTTGGAATTACATAAATCAATCAGGGAGAGTTCATTCTCAACATTGTATATGAATTGGGCCACAAAATTCCCTGATAGTTTGGTGAAAGTAGAGATTGTGTCATAAGGGATCTTGTAGAACCACTCAAGAGTGGTCCCTCCTAAGCTTTTGGGAAATGGTCTCATGAGGAAGTTATCGCTATAGGCCACTTCTTGGCATGCCATATAGAATTCTTTCACATGGCTCATAGGATCACCTTTCCCTTGATATTTGTCAAACTTGGGTGTTTCAAAGTTCTTGGGGAAGGGTATGGCATTGATAAATCTATCAAATGGGTAAGGACAAACTTCTTCAAATTTGAAGGTCTTTGCTTCAGATCTAGCATGTAGCTCTTTTACAGCATTCTTCATTTCTTCCCATTCTAAATTGGCTGGTGGGGGATTGTTATTTACTGGCATTTTGATCCTTCTCATGAGATAGGGATCAAATGGAGCTGGTGAATACAGAGGGTTTTGCAAAGGGTATTGTAGTGTTTGGTCAATATAGATAAGTTGTTGGGGTGATGAGAACTGTAACTGAGGGGAATAGTGTAGTGGAGGGGGTGGCAATGCATGTTGTTGTTGTTGTATCTGCTGGAAGTAGGCCTTGATCTATTGAGGTGTTGGATAAGTGAGCTGAGGTGACTGTGCACTTACATTGAGTGGTGGTGCCATATTGTCGAAGGATGGTAGATAGGTGTTCTGAGGTGGAATGCCCCTACTGGGTGGAATAAAGTAGTTGGGATTAATGGGCACACTGGTTTGATGTAGTGGAGGGACTGGTTGTGAGGTAGTGGAAGATAGCATAGCCAAGTAGTTGGCATAGCTGGGTTGCAGCTGCTGGGTAGATAGGGTGGTGGAGTGCGTACTTCAAAAAGGATTCACAAATTGTTGTAGCACCTGTGCAATGAGTGGATTGGGATTTTGTGCTGATGGTTGTGGTTGCTGGGTAGGTTGAATAGGAGTTGGTGTTGTGGTGAAAGGGCTATAATGTGGATATACATGAAAAGAAAAGGGGTTTGTGTTTTGTGGCTGGGATTGCTGGGGTTTTTGCTGAAGAGGTTGTTGTTGTTGGATTGGTTGTTGGTGCAGGATTGGGGGGATAGGAATTTGTGTTGAGGCGAAGGGGTTGAATTGTGGTTTTTGTGTTCAGGATGTAAATGGATTGGTGGTCTATTGCTGTGTAGGTATGCCCAAGGCTTGTATGGAAGCTTGGTAGTTATTCCCAGTGGATGATGAAGCACCTTGTGCTAGTTGACTATTTTGAGGAAGTGGTGGTGGAGGAATTGGGTTGAATTGTGCTTGCAGAAGAACTATAGGCATAAGTTGTGAGTGTGTTGTTGGAGGAGCAAGGAAAGTGGGCCCTTGTGGCACTAAGGGCTGGTTATAGGTGTTGGTAGGTGGCATACCTATGGTGAAGTATGCTTGCTACTGTGGGTATGTTGTGGAGGAAAAGGGAGAAACAGGTATGGAGATTTGAGTGCTTTGATACTACGAACAGGTTGTTGTATTTTGAATGGGCTGAGTGGGGATGGGTGGAATGTTGGTTTGTGGAGTATTGACTAGTGATGGTGGGAATTGTGTGAAAAATGTTGAGATTGCTAGGGAAAGTGGAGTGACTATGTTTTGAAGAGGCTCAGGCACATGCATAGTGATGGGATGTATTGCTTGCACTGTAGATGGTGGATTAGGAGGTGGTGCTCCCATGACTGCGACTGAGGTAGATGGAGGTGTTGTGTGCATGATGGAAGGTGGGATGGAAGGTTGTATCATATATGAGATAACATATCCTACCTATAAGGCTCACTGAAGGGGATCAACAACTTCATTTTGAATGGTATAAGAACTTGCTCTTGAAATTCCCATAGGTTGTGTAATAAGTGTGGGTATAATCCAAGGTGGGAATTGGATTCCTTGTTACTGAGTATCAGTGAGAACTTGATTGTTGTTACATCCACTCATGGTTCTTACCATGTGAACATGCGCTGGATGATTGATGAATGTTTTGATAGTACTCACGGTGGGAATCTCATTAGTGTCTACCCAAATGTGTTGGATAGGTAGGTTTTGTCATGGATCAAAGGAATCCATCGTATTAGAGTGATCTATCATTGGGTCAGATGAACTAGCTGACTAATTAAGGGTCGTGTCTTTCCTCTTCTTAGTGGCTCATGCACTGGGTGGCATTAAATGAATGTCCTAAAGAGTTGGATGCAAGATGCAAGATAAAATGTAAGGATTGTTCAAAAAAGACTAAGGATGATGATGCTAAGATGACGATGCTAAGATGACGATCTAGGATGACGCTATCTATGATGATGGGGATGCTTCCTAAAAGACTAAGGATGACTTGGTAAAAAAATATTGATTAAGGATTGCTTTCCTAATGTATGATCAAGGTGGATACGATTGCCAAAACCTAGGATAGACTTGTGGTATTCGGTTTGACGGGATTCTCGATCAATGTGAACCAACCTTTTGCTCAAGGTGATGAGGTTTCACAGACAGAGGGGGTTATCTTAGAATAGTGTGTCATTCTAAAAATACCTAAGATGATGATACTTGACTTAGGATGAAGGGTAAGAAACTCGAAAAGAGGCTAGGATATCAAGTGAAGGATGCGCTTTCTAGGATGATAAGGATTGCTAAAACTTGATGCA
Organism: Thuja plicata; assembly: GCA_018584345.1. Lineage (NCBI taxonomy): Eukaryota > Viridiplantae > Streptophyta > Pinopsida > Cupressales > Cupressaceae > Thuja > Thuja plicata. Next base: position 2,295,967 of record MU228105.1, read on the forward strand.
AGGTTGCTAGGATGGATCTAGGATTTGCTAAGATTGGTTTAGGATTAACTAGGCTGGTTTAGGATTGGTATAGGATTCCTAAGCAATGGTTTATGATTGAATGTAGATTTATGCTAGGATTATGCTTTGGATGATGTGTGATGTGATTCTAGGGATGACAACTAGGGAAGTCCTAAATGCAGGAGAAGTGATCTAAGAAGAGGAAGAGTTACTGATTGTAGTGATGAAGCTACTAGGCATACTATGTGAAATCAAGTATGTGTGTCTGCATGAACAACTGGATGATAGGCCAGATTGGTGGAGTGCTCAAAGTGAATGAAGGCATTGTTGGTGTGGAATTTCTGTAGAAACAAAGAATTTTGTAGTTGTACTGGACCTTCTCGTATTCCTCAAGTTTTTGTTTTTCTGCCTTAATGATTTCAGTGATATACTGATATTTCTTGGCCTCTTTGGTTATGGCCTTTTGTTCTCGGTAGATATGTGGCAAAGGAGTCTTCACTTTTAGATTCTTGGTGGAATGGGACATGAGTTCAATCTGATACTTTTGTAGGCAATGACTACGACAAGTGTGCCTTGGATTGTTTTTTATTTTGGAACAAGTGATAAACTTTTGGAATTTGTGAGCAAACAATCTTGCAAGAGGAAAAGCAACCTTACAAGAAGCATGAAATGTCGATCTCCTTGGAAAAAGGAATTTCAAAACCTTTATATTTGTGTATGTTTAAGAACTATTTTGCACAAGGTTTGTAACACTCAAAACATGTACACGCACTTTCTACCTTCAGGATACGGTGATCTTGAAAACCGTTGTCCGCATACGTAGGCACACACACACACAAGAGCTAATCAAAATATGACCACCATCAAGAATGCTATGGCTCCGTGATGTCATATTAGCCGACTCCAAATGCTTAGGGTGGCACGGATGTGCGAATTTCTCAGGGAAGTTACTATCTTCCTTGCCTAGCTGATTATCAAGCTTTCGAGGATGGATCAGGTAGGTTTCTAGATTGATTAGTTGATAGTATTTTTGTGGTGTCCCTGTAATCAATTTGTACAGCGTGACTCACTTAAGAGCCTAGTTCAATCATGTTGATATACTAGGGAGTTCACCTAGTCTGGACTACCATTGAACATGACCCACCCAAGCTTGAAAGGATATAGATGCTCTTTTGGTTAGCGCCTTATTTATATACCAGCCAAAGGATTTTACCGGTTTGGGTTCATTCTCCAGAAGGACTCATGCTTCTTCTAGACAGGCCCCTCTAAGCAGGTCTGAAGATTTATCAAGTGTAGATCTGCAAAAAAAAATTTGAACAGTCATAATCACCTTTCTCTCGCACCAACGACCACAAGAGCCAATAGGAGAAGATAGTGCATGAAGTGAGGTTGCATTCTACAAAAGTTTGTGCAAGTGCACCAAACACATAAGACACACAATTGATTTCTGATAAGTTAAGCAATGTGTGTTTGATCTAAAATTGAAAGGAACTCGCAAGCTTCTTCTTTTTATGAGCACCAAAGTGAGATATTGTTTATCTTGTTCAGTTTGTCTTTATGCATTCAAGATTGAGTTTGTTTCATGTTCAATTTTAAACCCAAGAGGAAATGTGTGATTGCTTTATCAAATTTTAAAACCCAAAAAGTGAAGTGTTTGATAGTTAGTTCAATTTTAAGATCCAAAAACAAGCTGTGTGATTTGATTGTTCAGTTTTAAACCCAAAATCAGATGTTTGATTTGTTCATTTTCCTTAAAGCATTCGAGATTTTGTGCATGTTTGTTTTAAGCCCAAAAAAGAAATGTTGACTTTTGTTGACTTTTTGACTTTTGTTGACTTTGAAACCCAAAACCAACTATGAAAAGATGTGAGTACATACACTGTTCTTTTTAAACACCAAAAAGTGAAATGGGAATTTTTTAATCAAAAGATTATGTGCTTTCTTACCAAACTAGATGGCTAACCTGTAGACCTATAAAAAAAATGAAAATAGTTAGTAAGAGTGCATTATTGTAGGTTTGTTTTTACAAATAATGGTCCCAGTGATAGACCATATTTCAACAAATGGGTAATAGAGAGAAAGTAGAAAGAAGATAGAAGGAATATAGTCATCTTGTTTGTGTATCAACGATATTTGTGGAAGCGTAATAGAGAGAAAGTAGAAACAAGATAGAAGGAATATATTCTTCTTGCCTTTTTCAACCTGCAAAAGAAAATAAGATCTTGCAAAACATAATCAAACAATGAAAACACATTAGCTTAGAGGGTTAGTTTGCAAGCAAAACAATGAAAAAGAACCCATGAAGTGGGTCCCAATGGGCGTGCTAGAATGTAAGCTATAAAAACTAGAAGGGAGCATAATAATGAATCAAAACACTCAAAAACTAATAATCTAAACTACATACATGATTGAACCGAAAAAAAAACCTAAATAATAAGGAAACAAGGAAGTGCAAAACCTCGTCAAAACTGAATCTAAGCTCCCATTTTTTATGTGTTCATGCTTATGGATGTGTGCTCAAGATGTGCTCCAAGATTCAAAGGTATGTTCTCTAAACTGGCATTATAAGTTTACTCTTCAAGATTGGAATATCTAAGCTAAAACTGACATTATGATGTTTCTTCAAAAGATGGGTGAAATGTGAAGGAATGAGCATTCTATTTATAGGAAATGGGGTTGAAAATGGGTGGTTCAGATGCAAAGTTGAAGAGAGGTTAGGATGCCACTAGAGGAGAGCACATGGATTGTGCTTCTTTAAGTGCATCAAATTGTGACACTTGTCACAATATTATTGGGTTGAAAGTAGGGAGGAATGTGACCATTTAGGGAAATGGACCAAAAATCCTCTATAAGATAAGGCTCATAAAGAGGATGTAAGAGGCATTTATGAGGGTGTAAGAGATATTTATTCTTATGGATAAGCATGGCTTGAGATTATTGACTTTGACTTTGAAGGTTGAGTTCCTAATCAAGGATTAGGAATGTGACATGGCTAGGGATAGATTTAGGATTAGGGTTAGGAGATAAGAAGAGTGATTAGGGGGATAAGGAAGGGTTAGCATGTGTGAAGAGGTTGGGATTGGTTTGAACTTAGGGTAAGGTGGTTGGGATTGGTTAGGTTAGCATGTGTGAAAGGGTTGGGTTGAGTTTGAACTCAAGGTTAGGGGTTGGGATTGGTTAGGTTAGCATGTGTGAAGGGGTTGGGTTGAGTTTGAACTCAGGGTTAGGTGGTTGAGATAGGTTAGCTTAGTGGTTAAAGCAAATATTAATGAATTGAATTACATAAATAATATATTCATTCAATAATAGGGGAATAGGGTTTTAATTAATTATTCAGCTATTGGTTGCTTTTAATAATTATTTAGGACTATAGACAATTAATTGAATTAATTAGGGCTAGGGGATGACACAGGTCAATTAGGTAATGCCTAATTACTTAGCTGATATGTCCTGAAAGGAACTAAATATAATTAGATGTGTTAATCAGATTTAGGTGTCTACACCCACAAGCATGTACTAAAGTATAATATCCATGTTAGGAGACCTAGCCATGTTAGGAGCTGAATATTACATAGTACATTTCCTTGTTAAAGGAATTACAACCCTGTTAAAGGTTTACAACACCCTGTTAGGGGCGAAGTAAGGTTACAACTCTTACAAAGTAATTTTGTCTACAAAGTTTTAGTAATAACTAAGAGGGGGGTGAATCAGTGGCCTCAAATTTTTATCCTTTAAAATTTAATCCACCAATTAATACACCTCAGATTAATAAGTCCCTACAAGATGTATGCCTTTGAAATACCTGAAATAAATAATTGTCTGTCAGTTTACCTTGTCTGTCCTTCTTCTCTTTGATAACTGATAAGCAGTAAAACTTATTTACTGATACTCAGTAAATATGTAGAGTATACCAATCAATCCATAAATGCATATGTGAAATGTAAAACAATAAAGTAATAAACCATACATACATAACACAAGGATTTTAACATGGAAACCCTGTTAAGGGAAAAACCACTGGGACCGGTACCCCAAATTTTCACTCTTCTGAAGTAAACCCTGTTAGGAGCCAACCCTATTAAAGGTTACAAACAGACTATTAAGTGCGACCTTGTTAGAGGATTTTTATACATAGATTGTCACTAAGTATATGGCATCTACACTACCATCCTTGAATCAGCCTCTAGACTGTCAATAGGCTTTATGCTAATCTTACAACCATCCTTGAATCAGCCTCCTTCTTAGACTGTCAATAGGCTTTAGGTAAGACCAATGCTACTATCATGAATCAACCTTTTTGGTAATTTTTTAGGATATACCTCAATTATAGAAGATAGTTAAGTCTTGCTTTGTTAAGAGACTTAATGCTTCAATGGTTAAACTAAAACACAATGAACTATTTCTAATGCAACTTAAATTGTAGATATTCAGATCTATTTACTTACAATACCTCTCTAATCAATGTATCAATTTAGTTCCTTTGTACTTCACACTTTCTACTCTATGATGTTGTGTTTCACTATTCATCGGTGTCTATAGAATTCTTTAGCTCTCCCTTAGCTTGATTGATCAGGACTGTATGAAGATTAACCTTCACCAGTTTCTCTTTAGCATCTTCTTTCAATTCACTCCCCCATGTATTTGATTGCTTACAGAAATGAATTATGCTTGTCTCTTATATAGACATGATATCCCTTAATTCTTGGTTCTTGATTCTTGATTCTTGGCATAAAAAACAACCTAGCCAAATTGATTTATGGCTTTAACTCCTAATTTATCTTGTAGTTATCTTCTTTCCAACTGTATAAATCATCTTTAAATAACTTACTTAACTGTTGTCGAATAAAATAGATAAAACAACTAGTTAAGTTTATCCTTAAGCTCTGCCAGCTAGATATTTTGTCATTTTTTGATCTCTCTGTTCTGTCAGTCAATTTTGTAGTTTGTTGCCGGTGACAACTGCCAGTTTCGTTGGTGCAACTTAATTTAGCTTTGGGATCTCCATCTGTCGGGCATCATTGGATCTTTCTCATTGGGAAACACTGATTTAAGCTCGTCAGGCATCTTGTGATTCTGCTTCATCAAGAAACACTATCTTCTACTCGTCGAGCATCACTGTGACTTTATCTCTATCTTTATCGATGGTGTGCACTCCGCCGGTGTGGTCTGTCACTTCGTGAATACTTGACTTTTATGCCTTGTTGAAAGTATAACCTTTGTTCCATTGATTCTCTAAAGTCTTTGGCATTATGTATATGACCACACAGATGATATCAAGTTGACATAAATGACAATACAAACCATTAATTGATTTAATGTCTTGCATCATCTTCAACTTAACATTATCAAACATTCAATCAGTTACATGTCATCAATCTCTCCCTTTGGCAGTGATGGAAACATACTATATTATCACACTATACTATTTCTAATACAACATGAAATACAATTGTTGAGATTCATCAAATTACCAAACAATTTGTTTTGATAACTGATAAAAATCTCTGACCATCGGTAAGCTCTGTGTAAACTTAGATTTGATTCTTCTAGCTTTCTTTGTTCCTTCTTCTGATGTGTTGTAACCTCTATTGGTGTCAATTTTTCTCTCTTCTTCTTTGATGTCTTTGTCTTGTATTTGCAACTTTTATACAAATACTCTCCCTATGGATATGATCTCTCTTTGTTTGGAGTAATATGATAATAAATAGTTTCTGATGATAATATGGATACATTCTCTCCCTTTGAAAACAATGCCAAACAAATATTTGTCAAATATCTGACATTCTGTCAAATAATTTCCTCTCTCCATAATATATTCCTTGAATTTCCCTTATCCATCATCAATATAACAATATGTTCTGGTGCTTGGCTCTGATATATACATTTCTGTATATAGATGTAGCTTTGAAGTTTAGCTTCTTCTTGCATCAATCATGAATGATATTCTGATAATATATGGCTGATGTAGCTTTCAATCCTTTTACTAACTGGTAGACATGGGTTTGACCCCTAGTCTTTTCCTCAGGTACTCAAATGTGTCCTTGGGTAGTGGCTTGGTGAAGATATCATCCAATTGTTCTTTTGATTGCACGTATTCAAGTATCACCTCTTTTTCTTGAACTTGTTCTCTTAAATAAGGATACTTGATGGCAATGTGTTTAGTCTTTGCATGCATGACTGGATTTTTGGAAATATTTATTGCAATGGTGTTATCACAATGGATAACTACTGTTTCTTTGATTTTCATATTCTTACCTTCTAGCAACTGTTTGATCCATGCAATATTTGAGCAGTTTGCAGCAGCAACAACATATTTTGCTTCTACAGTAGACTGAGAGATGCATCCTTGCTTCTTTCTAATCCATGTGACAAGTCTATCACCCATAAAGAATGCTCCTCCAATTGTGCTCTTCCGGTCATCAATATTTCTAGCCCAATCAGCGTCGGTAAACACTTTCAATTCAAATTTGCCTTCTCTTCTATACCATAAATCAAATTCCTCAGTATTCTTCAGATATCTTAGAATTCTTTTCACATCAGTTATATGTGATTCCTTGGGGTTAGCAGAAAAATCTAGCAATAATTCCTCCTGCATGTGCAATATTTGGTCTAGTGTGTACTACATACATGAGTTTCCCTATCATTGATCTATATAGAGTCTGATTTACCTCTGTTGTCTTGTCTTCTTTTGTTTATTTGCATCTAGTAGCCATCGATGTTCCAATAGGTTTGGAATCTTCCATCTTGAATTTTTTCAGAACTTCTTTGATGTATTTCGACTGTGTAATGAAAATACCTTCACTTTGTTGAATGATCTGTAGACCAAGAAAGAACTTGATCTCTCCAAACATAGACATCTCAAATTCTTTTCTCATCTCATCAGCAAACAATTTTCATAGCATATCATTGCCTCCAAATATGATGTCATCAACAAATATTTCAGCAATCAAGGTGTTAGCATTAGTATCTTCTTTCAAATAAAGATTACTATTTTCACTACTCCTCATGAATCCAATACTTATTAGATAGGAATGAATTCATTCATACCAGGCTTTGGGAGCTTGTTTCAATCCATACAAGGCTTTGTGAAGTCTACATACCATGTTCCTCTTGTGTAGATCCACAAACCCTTCTGGTTGCTCAATGTATACCTCTTCTTCAAGTATTCCATTTAGGAATGCTGACTTGATGTCCATTTGATATACTTTGAATCCTTTGTATCTAACATAAGCAAGTATAATTATTACTCCTTCTAGCCTAGCAACGGGTGCAAAGGTTTCTCCATAGTCTATACCTTCCTCTTGTGCATACCCCTTGCATACTAGTCTTGCTTTGTTCCTTGTGACTTCTCCATTCTTG
>MU228105.1:2320373-2331927 GCA_018584345.1 Thuja plicata
AGAATCATGTGGTAGAAGTTGTGTTAGTTGAGTTATATGGATGTGTAGTGCAGTTTCAAGGCAGAAGGAAGTAGGCCCTATCTTGGTGTATCACCTTTCCCTTTTCAAGTAATTTGGTTTTCTGCATCTCCTTCTCCCTTTTCCTTTCAAGGGATAGTTTTAGGTGCATCCTGATAGTAGAGGAAGCCAGCCTTCTCCGGAGATTCAACCTCGTAGTTCAAGTCCCACAGCTTGGAGGTTGATTCCATGTTTCACTAGGTTGTTGTTAGAGAAGCTTTCAGCAAGGGTGCAAACCTCAGTGACAACAGTACTTTTGGGACTCCTCGTTCAACTGATGATGGGTATTCCACTGCATGTTGAACATAAACCTTGATACATAATCCTGAAAGGTCTCATCCTCCTTTTGAGACATTTTGAAAATGTCATCCCCTTTTAAATCTTGACCCCTACAAGACTGCTTATATTTGGAAAGAAACATGTTTCTCATGGTGTCCCAATCTGTTATAGAATTAGCCCCTAGCCCCTTGAACCACCTTAGAGAAGGCTCCTTAAGAGTAGATGGAAAAAAATTCAGCTTATGGGCATCAGTTGTGTAATCATATCTCCTACAGAGGATATCAAACTAAAAAAGGAAGGTTTCAGGGTCTTCAGAGATGAGGCCATAAAATTTTGGGTGTGCGGAGGTAGGTATGTTCTTCAGATTATGATTACCATGCTAAGGAGGAATGGTGAAAGGAAAGGTAGGCTAAGCCATCCTTGGGGGAAGACTTGGATTTTGTGGTTGGTAGATAACAAGGGCTAAAGGGTTGTCTTGATACTCATGTTTGTCAAACAGGTCATGCAAATGTAGTGATCCTTCAAAGGATGACGGAGAAGATATTTCTCCTTGGGCATCAGAAAATGGATTTTTGAGTGGGTTTTCTTCTTCACTCTCAACTCGAGGTTCCTCTAGGTCGAGATTAAAAATATCAAATGGTTCAACCTAGTTATTTTGAGGAAGGAATCTCCCACAAGGGTCTCTTCTTCTATGCATAAAAGGATTACTTGAAACTCAGTCCCAAATTATGAAAACTGGGAACATGAACACCAAAGTAAGTTTGAACTAACACCATCCCTGAGAATGACGCCAAAAATACTCGGCTAAACAATTGTCTTAGAAACCCATAGCATTAGACTGCTTATTTTAGGATTGGAAAGCCTAAATGGTTTCTAATTGGATTATTCAGTCTCATTTAATTATTGACCAGGGACATAAAATTGGAATGGAATTTGCAAAGTATATGCTTCAAACTCCATTAATTCTCATGGTTAAACCTATGAAATTGAAATGCATTAAGCTTCAATAAATCTATGCTAACTCAAATAAACTCTCTTACTCTAGGAAAATAGTAATTAAGGATAGGAACTGCTCTACCCGCCTATGTTGCAGGAACAGTCTACCAGTTCTGTTACTAGTGGCTGCAGGAACAACAGAGTTCTATTTTACTTCTCTAAAAACATGGAAATTATTTCTACTCTAACAAGGGAATTCACTCACCAAGTGGTCCCCCTTAGATGAGTGAATAGAAACATAATCAAGATAATAGAATTGAACTCAACTTGTGCATTCTGTTCATTCATAGAAAATACACTTAGATAAAATAAAATAGTATTACAATTGTATCAACTTCTATTCAGAAAATAACTACTAACTCAACTAACTCCAAAGAGTTATAATAGTCATCTTATTTAAAGGATATCTACAACTACTCGCTAAATCTAAGATCTCTCCATTAATGAGGATCGTTACAAATACATAATGCTTCATAATAGAAATATCAGCCATAGAGAATAAGTCTTTCTAGAATATAGTATATGGTGCCTCTAGATCCACGCACTATCTTTAACACAAAACTAAATTGACTCGTTCTTCCTGCCAAGATCTTGTAGCAACACCTTAACTTATTCCAACTGATTGCTCGACCTCTTTGACATGATGGTGTCTTTACAACAACGGCTGGCTTTTGACTTCTTCAGCATCACAATGTTGATCTTTAATTCACCATGACTGATCCCTGCAACATAATTAATGCACACACAACCTCCAAGACATACATATTTTCATCATTAATATCACGAAAGAAGTGTTAGGCTCCAATTAATACTCTTGCAAGGCACATGGCTACAGGAAGGAAAATACCCACAAACATAGCAGAGGAAACAAGATCATTCATTAGCATATAACTACTGCATCTTATCATTTTATCCATTATTTCCAAGAAAATATACTATGTTCCCTTTTCATCCACTTTACTACTTATGTCCTTACGTATACAAAATATACATATAAAACCACAAGTTTAAGTATATATTTTGCAAGTAAACTACTGGAAAGAAAATAAAAAGAATTTGAAAATATGGCCTTTAAAGAGGCTCATCATAGTGCTTCAGACCTCTTCAAATAACTCCCCACAACTCAAATCCAACTTTAGTTCACTCAACTAGACTATCTATTTAACACAAAACTTCATTCTTTTTCATTCTAGGTTGAATACATTGAGATATTCAGCCTAGGGCTTGATGCATGAGGGATTTAACCTTTGATCCATCTTTTGAGATTTTGGAATCCTTAAATATACCATCCTAACTTGCATTTTCTAGGATCTTAGTGAATTCCACTAGACAGAATGCAATTTAGGACTCCATTACGAAAATGAGCTTCTAACAAGCCTATTTTTGGAGTGCTTTTGGAAAACTGAATCAAAAAATCCTCAAACCAAAACTAAACCACTTCAAACCAATTGGAAAGTAATACTAACATAGAGGGCCTTCAAAAAATTATTATTTTTCAAAGCTCACACCAAACATGGTCGTACAACTCAGAAATGCTCAGAAAAACTCTTCATCTTCCATTCCAAATGCATCAAAACTCTAATAAAGAACTTCTAACCATCTTGGTTCAAAGTAAGAACTTAAAAATACTTCATATTTGAATTCAAATTGATCCAAAATTCCCTATGACTATTGGGCTTCCATCTTGCAACTCTTGAGCAACTTTTGGAAGTTGCATGAGCAATAATTGGACAACTTTTGCAACATTTGGCAAAATCTTGTCTTTTTGCACTCGAAGACTTTAGGATTGGATCCAAACCTATCAACTTGACATAATATGACCAAAATGATATGGATCCAAATAATTTAACACTTAAGACCCCTAAAAACATAAAATCAAACTTAAAGCAACTTAAGCCTAAATAGATGATCCAAATGGACTAAGGCATCTCTAGGCTCATAAGATTGCCTAAGAGATCCTTGACCAAACACATGGATCCAAAACCAAAATAGGATGATCCTCTAAGATCAATCCATTTATTACAAACTCAGCTCTTGTAATGTGACAACCAATCAGTGACAGTCATGGGTGCACTGCACCATACTCCCCAAGACAAAAATAACTCAAGTCCCTTGAGTTGGGAGATTGTATAATTTGAAAACACCCTTCTTGATATCTTCAGGTGTCAACCAAGTAGCATCCTCCACTAAATTTTGTTTCCATTTGACTAGATATTCATAGAAAGTAGACCTCCTAGTTTGTTTGGCTATCCTCTTGTCCAGTATATAGTTAATCTCTTGTGTTGGTTGTTTAGGTAGATCTTGTAGCTCCTTGTCCTGTGGCAGATCTTGAGCATCTGCAATGGAGAGATCAGTAATAGGACCTTTGTATGGATATAGGTCATCTACAATGAAAATGGGGGATAAACCAATGGTTGAAGGTAATTCAATCCTATGTGCATTATTTTTACATTTCTTCAAGAATCTGAAGGGGCCAATCTTTTTCAACATCATCTTGGTGTAATTTTCCTTGGGTAATATTTCTTTCTTCAGGTGAATCATAACCATGTCTCCAACCTTGAATTGGACATCTCTCCTCTTTAAATATGTTGTTTGTTTATACTTCTCAGAGGTTTGTTGCAATATGTCTTTCACTTATTAATGAATGTTCTTCATTACCTCTGCAAAATTCTCAGCTTGGGCACTCCTTTGGCCAAAATTATGGATGTTTCTTAGTTCCAAAACACCCCTAGGGTGGGATCCATAGAAAATTTGGAAAGGACTAAGTCCTGAACTTGTGTTGACAAAATCATTATAGGAGAACTCTACTTGTGGAAGGATTGAGTCCCATGCCACTCCATACTCCTTTTTCAGACATCTTAGCAAGTTTCCCAAAGATCTATTGATGACTTCAGTCTGTCCATATGATTAAGGGTGGTAAGAAGATGACATATCTAGGTTTGTTCCAAAGTATTTTCCATAAGGTACGCCAAAAATGTCCCAAAAACTTAGGTCTATGTCTGAAATAATGGTGAGTGGTAAACCATGGATTCTTACAATCTCCTTGAAGAATAGCCCTGCAATACTTAAGGCATCATGTGGAGTCTTACAAGGTAGGAAGTGTGTCATATTGAAGAACCTGTCTACAACCACATAAACATTGTCATATCCTACCTTTGTCCTTGGAAGACCCAATACAAAATCCATGTTGATGGAGTCCTAAGGTTTGCTAGGAATGGGTAATGGTGTGTACAAGCCTACATTTGAACTGGTGCCTTTGGATTTTTCACAAATTAGACAACATTCCACAAATCTCCTTATCTCAATCTGCATCTTGGGCCTGAAGTAGAATCTTCTTACTAACTCAAGTGTCTTGTCAAGACCAAAGTGGCCTGATAGACATCCACAATGTTTCTCTTTTATGATGTTTTCCCGCATGGAGAAATCAGGGATGCACAATTGACTCCCTTTAAACAAAAATCCTTCTTGAATCATACATTCTACAAACTCAGTGTGATATCTATCTCCTAGTTCCAAACAAACTTTATAAATTTCTTTGAAGTCTTCATCATTGGGATACATGTCCTTGAGGATAGAGATACCTACACTTTCCAAGGTCACTTCTTGTATATCCAAATTCCTTCTTCTCAATGCATCAGCTACCTTATTAGATACCCCCTTCTTGTGCTTTATGGTGAAATTCAATGCTTGCAAGTAATCCATCCACTTGAGGTGTCTATGGTTCAATTTCTCCTACCTATTAAGAAAACTCAATGCATGACTATCAGTATATACAATAAATTCTTTTGGCAATAAGTAATGCCTCCACTTCCTCAGTGATTGGACCATAGCATACATCTCCAAATCATATGTAGAGTATTTTTTCTTAGCTTCATTAATATTTTCACTAAATAATTCCATAGGTCTCCCTTCTTGACTAAGAACACCCCCAATAGCTCTCTTACTAGCATCACATTCAATGGTGAACACCTTATGAAAATCAGGGAGTGTTAAGACAGGTTGTTGAGAGACTCTTGTCTTTAGATATTCAAAGGACTTGTCTGCAGCATCAGTCCATACAAACTTGCATTTCCTTCCCCCTTTGATAGTATCTATCATTGATGCACTCACCCCACAGAAATTATTTACAAATTTCCTATAGAAGCTAGCTAGCCCATGGAAACTTTTGACCTCACTGAAAGATTTTGGAGTGGGCCAATTAAGTATGGCTTCAACCTTGGAAGGATCCATTTTCAAGTTACCCTTGGAGATGACAAAGCAAACAAATATCAGTTCTTCTTGCATAAACACACATTTTTCCATATTTATCCTCAACTTTTCTTCATATAGTCTCTTCATTACCATATGTAGGTGTATCAAATGCTCATCTTTATCTTTTCTAAAGCTCAATATGTCATCTAAATAAACATAAACAAAGTGATTTATGAAAGGCTTAAGGACCTCATTCATCAACCTCATAAAGGTACTAGGAGCATTTGAGAGACCAAAGGGCATCACTACCCATTCAAAAAACCCCTCATTGGTTTTGAAAGCTGATTTCCACTCATCCCCTTCTCTGATTCTAATTTGATGGTACCCACTCTTTAAATCAATTTTTGAGTAATATTTTTCTCCTCCTAGACAGTCCATGAGATCTTATATCCTTTGCATAGGAAACCTATATCTGAGGGTTATCCTATTGATGTCTCTAGAGTCCATACATAGCCTCCATGTACCCTCCTTCTTAGGTGCTAGGACTACAGGGATAGCACAAGGGCTTATGCTCTTCCTAATGAAGCCTTTCTCCATCAACTCTTGAATCTGTCTTGAAACTTCTGCATTTTGGTCAGGGGTTAATTTGTAAGCAGCCTTATTTGGCAAGGTACAACCAAATATGAGGTCTATACAATGGCTAATATCCCTCTATGGTGGCAAAACATCAGTACTCTTGTCTGCAACTATTCCTTTGTATTTTTTTAACAAATCTTGTACTTCTTTGGGACCAACACTTCTTTGATGTTCTTGACCTTTTGGTATCCTCTGGGACTCTATTTTGGGCTTTACTATCATGGAAATACAAGGTGTTTCTCTTTCCTTAAGGAATTTTAAAAACTCCTTCTCTCTCACTAAGGTAAAATTGTTTGTTAAAGCTTTGTCTTTCTCATAATCAGAGAGGGGTGTCATAGTGTAACTAATCCCATTTTTAGTTAAGGTATACACCTTGTCTTACCTCCATGTTGAGCATCAACATCATATTTCCAAGGTCTTCCTAGGAGAAGGTGGCATGCATCCATATTCACAACTTTACACAAGACTTTATCTTTGTATTCTCCTACTTGAAATTCTACCCAGCATTGCTCATCTACCAAATTTTGTTGATCTTTATTAAGCCAAGATACTTTATAAGGGCTTGGGTGGGGTATTTTCCTAGAACCAATCTTATCTATCATTTCATTAGAAACTAAATTCTCTATATAACCAGAATCAACAATAACTTTGCAAATCTTACCAAGTACCTTGCAGTGAGTTCTGAATAGACTCTTCCTTTGTGGGGGCTCCTTGGGAGTTGGCACCTTCAAGAGTGTTCTATTGAACATTATGCACTCTCCTTTCTTAGGGTCTATAGGTCTGGAAGTAGTGGTGTGATAGGAAGTCATGCTTTGAGAGTCCTCATCTTGGGTGAGTTGGGCTCTCCTATCTTGTCCTGATGTATTGGCCTTGTTTGGGCATCTAAAAGATTGGTGACCAATCTGATTGTAGGAGAAAAAATTTCCAGTGAACATAGACATACTTCTACCTCCTAACCTTTCTCTTCTATTACCTCTACCCCCTCTGAAATTACCTTTGTGATTCTACTCTCTATCATAATCTTGGTGATTGGATTGTCCCTATGGTCTTGGAGAGGATCCTCTTCCTTGAAACCTTCCTCTACCTCCGAAACCATTTCCCCTTCCCCTATCAGTCTATTCTCCTCTCCTCTTGTGTTTATCTTCAATCTTCATATCCATATGATAGCACTGGTGTACAAATTGGGGATAAAAAAAACTTAGTTCATCTTGAATATTGTACTTAGGCCCATTCATGTATCTAGAAAGTTTTTGTTTCTCACTCTCAGGGGTCTTTTTCTTGATTGATATCTTGTGGAATTCATCAGTGTAAGATCCCACATCAAGGTCCTTCTACTTTAGATTTTGTAACTTCTTATGTAGATTTACCTCATAATCTTTGGGAACAAATTGTTTCTTAATTTCTCTCAACATATTCTTCTATGTGGTTATAGGGTCTTTTTCTTTCTCTACCCTCTCCCTTTGTAGGAAGTTCGACCAACTTATTACAGGTCCTTTCATTTTTGACTTGGAAATCTTTGTTAGGGCCTCTACCCAATCCATGCATTCCTCAGGGTCCATCTTGCCCATAAACATTGGTAGGTCTGGTTTATTATCTCTCCTACCCACTCTCTCCAAAGCTTCTAAGATCCTTTGATCTTCTGGCACCCTTGTCCTTTCTATTTTAGTCTCCTCCTCCTCTTCTTCTTCTTCTTCTTCTTCTTCTTCTTCTTGGTCTGACTCTGAATCATCACCAGTAGTTCTACTTGTTTGAGAAATCTTCAATTTTTCTATTTCTGCTTCCATATTCTTGTTCTTAGCTTCCTTCTCCCTCACAATCTTGTCTAGATCCATGTTGGTGATCCTCAAAGGGATCTCTCCATTAGTATCATCAACTTTCTCTATCATTCTTGTTCCCAAGAGCTTTTCTAAGATCTAATACCACCTAATGTAAAGGTAATAGTAAGAAGTTTGGACTTGGTCCCTTCTTTTCCTTGAGACACCCAACTCAACCTATGCTCTCCTTGGATCCTTTATCCCTCTTTACACTATACCTTATACCTATTCAAGGTGGTAGAACTACTTACTAACCTTTTCCCAATTAAATACTCTTCAATTCAAGATCTTGCAATTTTGTGCTTTAGGGACACTAGCCCTATTTCAAGCCACAAATTAGAAGTCTTCACCAGTGACTTCACCAACCCCAATTTTCTATTGGTGCACCTTCCTTATGTCATAAGGACTAAGAATAATCCTTTGGTTTGTTTCTCCAACTACCATACAATACCTATCTAGAACTGTCCTAGAATTCCTTGTAGGTTTGTCCAAGTGGTTTTTTGAACTTAACTTTTCCTCCTTATCACCTTTTAGATAACTAAGGATATATCTAGATACCCTTTTCAAAGTTATGTAAAATCCCAAAGCCTTAGGTTCTAACTCCACTCCAGCAACACCTAACACACAAAGTTTGCAAACCTAATTGGCCAAATTAGTCTTTGATATCAAAGAAAGTACTAGAAATGTGGTGCATGGAATTCATACAGTGCTTTAGACCTCTTCAAATAAATCCCCACAACTCAAATCCACCTTTATTTCACTCAACTAGACCATCTATTTAACACAACACTTCACTTCATTCTTCTTCATTCTAGGTTGAATACATTGAGATATTCAGCCTAGGGCTTGATGCATGACAGCTTTACCCTTCTATCCATCTTCTAAGCATTTAAAATCCTTGAATATACCATCCTAACTTGAATTTTTCTAGGATCTTAGTTAATTCCACTAGACAGAATGCAAGTTAGGACTCCATTAGTGAAATGAGCTTCTAACAAGCCTCTTTCTAGATTACTTTTGGAAAACTAAATCAAAAACACCTCAAACCAAAACTAAACAACTTTAAACCAATTGGAAAGTAACAATAACATAGAGGACCTTCAAAAAATTAACTTAGTTTTCAAATATCACACCAGACACGGCTGTACAACTCAAAAATGCTCAGAAAAACTCTTCATCTTCCATTCTAAATGCATCAAAACTCTAATACAGAACTTATAACCATCTTGGTTTGAAGTAAGAACTTAAAAACACTTCATATGTGAAGTCAAATTGATAAAAAATTCCCTATGACTATTGGGCTTCCATCTTGCAACTCTTGAGAAACTTTTGGAAGTTGCATGAGCAACATTTTGACAACTTTTGCAACATTTGGCAAAATCTTGTCTGTTTGCACTCGAAGACTTTTGGATTGGATCCAAACCTATCAAATTGACATAATATGACCAAAATGACATGGATCCAAATAATTTAATACTTAGGACCCCTAAAAACATAAAATCAAACATAAAGCAACTTAAGCCTAAACGTATGATCCAAATAGAATAAGGCATCTCGAGGATCATAAGATTGCCTAAGAGATCCTTGACCAAACACATGGATCCACAAACAAAATGGGATGATCCTCTAAGATCAATCCATTTATTACAAACTCAAATATTGCAAAGTGACAGTCAATCAGTGACAGTCATGGGTACACTGCACCATTAGGTGGAGGTCATAAATACTCCATAGTATCTTCCTCCAAGCTCATTCTTCATCAAACATTGTACTCGATCTTGGCTGCCCAAAATAATATTTTTATACTCTATAAATCAATTTCTATACTTAGTCAATTTTAGAATTGAATCATCAAAACTATATTTATCTCGATCATGTTATTAGATGCGTTGCCATAAATGACAACCATTAAGTGTATCATAACATACCAAAAACATCACTTTCCAACATATATACACATATAAAAATAGTTGAAAACAATGAGGGAGGGTGTGACATTTTGTAGATCTCCCATAGAAATGACTATGACTCCCTCCCCTTATCCTACAAGCACATCAACACATATTGATACTAAAGTATGCTAGAGTTACTTTGGTTAGCTATGAGTAATCATAACCTTTATTTAATGTAAAAAAAATGAATCATCCTCGTGAAAATTTTAATCATATATAATCAGAATGTCATGCAAATTCTTTAAATCATTTAATAACTTTCCTATAAAAAATTATTATCCAAGTATATACTCATAATGTCTCATCATCTAAGCAAAATAAAAAAATCATGGAATCCACAACAACCAATATAATAATCTTGTCAGTCCAAAATATCCATGTACTAGGGTGGGAATTACAATCAATGCATCTTTTTTCTCCATTAAAGCTTCTCATCCTTTCCAATCAATTTGGAAGGCTTGGCAAAGTTCGTCAAATTCTAAGGTAGAAAGGTGTTTCACTTCAACATGGGTTTAGCTTTTCCACTTCATTTATTTGGTGGAATAAACATATTCTATAGCGTGGGTTACCTTTGGCCTTAATATTTTCAAAGTAGCCTTATTTATGTTGGAAAGTGACACTACAAGCAATTGTTATTTTTGTCATTGATGTCAAACCTTTACTTGTGAGACTATTGCTATCTATTTGAGTACCATATCTATTGTTGATGAAGAAGATTTAACAAGAAGACCAAGTGAATGGTTGAGTTAAGGTAATTCAAAGGGTATTTGATCAGTTGGCACTCTGGCAAAGTAATTAGTTGTTTATCTTTCAAAGATATTTTTTCTTGTTGTTCTGTGCCAAGCAAGTTTGGCTTGTGCCGAGCAAAGTTTCTTATGCTGAGTAAAGTTGCTTGTGCCGAGTAAAGTTTCTTGTGACGAGCAAAATTTTTCTCAATTCTGAGCACCATTGAAATTGCTGAGTGGAAACACTGATGTTGGCCGACTTATAGTAATTGGATTAATGATGAGATTTGAGATCTCTGGCCGACATAGTTGGTTTTATTGGGATATGTAATGTTAATTAAAGATTTATCCACATCATTTAATGTATGGGTAACTATAATTAATGCATGGTTTCAAGATTTAATTAGAGACTACTTTGGAGAAGTAAATGTAATGCAAAGATGGGATGATCCGTTGGATCTGACCTATCCTAAGATCTATCATCTTGTTTAAGCAGCAAAAGATTTATCTGACCTAGACAGAGAGGTATATGATAACCTAAAGGGGTTATTCATTGTGTGTGATGAATGTATGTGTATGCAAGAGGTTTGCATAGTTGATTTACTATTTAGCATGATCTAGAAGAGAAGGCAAAAGGTAGAAGCAAAAATTTGCATGTGTGATTGCTTGAAAGATTTCCAAGCAGATCAGAAGGTTGAAATGACAATGCAAGCTATCCAGTAAGTTAACATCAAAGCTGTAATTGGATCTAAATTTGCAAAGTAAGTTGTATGTACCAGATCACAAACTGTTGATTACTTTCTTACCATTGTATTAGTTAAATCCTTTAATAAGGTTGACTTAACAGTCATTTGTATAAATCCTCTAACAAGGTGACATTCAGATTGGAATGTTCTAAGTCCTC
>MU228105.1:2337753-2368066 GCA_018584345.1 Thuja plicata
ATTGGGATATGTAATGTTAATTAAAGATTGATCCACATCATTTAATGTATGGGTAACCATAATTAATGCATGGTTTCAAGATTTAATTAGAGACTACTTTGGAGAAGTAAATGTAATGCAATGATGGGATGATACGTTGGATCTAACCTATCCTAAGATCTATGATCTTGTTTAAGCGAAAAAAGATTTATCTGACCTAGACAGAGAGGTATATGATAACCTAAAGGGTTATTCATTGTGTGTGATGAATGTATGTGTATGCAAGAGGTTTGCATAGTTGATTTACTGTTTAGCATGATCTAGCAGAGAAGGCATAAGGCAGAAGCATAAAGTTGCATGTGTGATTGCTTGAAAGATTTCCAAGCAGATCAGAAGGTTGAAATGACAATGCAAGCTATCCAGTAAGTTAACATCAAAGCTGTAATTGGATCTGAATTTGCAAAGTAAGTTGTATGTACCAGATCACAAACTATTGATTACTTTCTTACCATTGTATCAGTTAAATCCTTTAACAAGGTTGACTTAACAGTCATTTGTATAAATCCTCTAACAAGGTGACATTCAGATTGGAATGTTCTAAGTCCTCTAACAAGGCCACTCCTAAAAGGGTGATTAAATCCTTTAACCAGGTCACACCTAGCAGTGTGTTATTGTAACCTTTCACAGGGTTGGCTCCTCATAGGGCATCACTTCAGAAGAGTGAAAACTTGGTAGCATGTTACTAGTGGTTTTTCCCATATTGGGTTTCCACGTTAAATACTGATGTCAACTTGTGTGAATGCTTATGGTTTTCCTTACTATTATGTTACTACAAGCTAATTTCAATTGATGGTAAATTGCATGATTAAAGTTGTTGATTTATGCTACTACTGCGGAGTAGATCTAAAGTACGAAAGTTTTATTTTCTACATCTAGACATAAGGATAACTGATTCACCCCTCCCCTCTCAGTTATTCTAAATTCATTCTAACAATTTCTTGTACAAAAAAGGAATTAATAATTTTGGAGACCTTTGGGATCTCACGATGTTGAATATGTTACCTTGGCTTATTGTGAAATCACAATTTAAGGTGAGAAACAAATTTAGACCATTCTTGTTTTTTGTGCAATCATGGGTGCCTTTGGAATTATCTATGAAGTTATGTACTCCTATTAAATTAAATTTTTTCAAAGATTGGCTATGTTTATTAGCCTAATCCTTTTGATTTTTTCCTTTTATAAAAATATATTAGTATTTGTTGCTTGATTTTCCCTTGAAATCTTGTTTAAATATCAAATGGCAATGCAAACTTAGTGAAAAATTTTGGGCAAAACTTTCAGCTCAAATATGGAAACCAAAAATCAATGTTGAGGCCCAATTAATGGCTTGGAAGATACTATATTGCAAACTTTCCATTAGATACATGTTGAAGTGTATTATGATCCAACCTTTTAATTGTCTCTTTTGCCAAAGGCATGAATATATTGAACATGCTTTCTAGGGTTTCTAGTTTGTAAAGAAATATTGGAATTGCATATATCATGACTTTCTTGCCATTTTTTAACATAAACTCAATTGGAAAGAGGCCTTTCTTGGGGTTGGGCTTCATAATAATATTATTTTTGATGGTGTTTGACATTTTATTGTATAGTTTCTCTTTTCTCACATCTTCACGCAGCCTCTACAAAGGATTTGAAGTCGGAGTTCCAAATTTTAAGCATTAAATGCCAAGCGAGCCAACTATCCACCAACAACAAGCTTTGTCTTACTCCAAGTTCAAAGAATCAATTATTCAGCTGGAATGTCTTCCTTTCTACCCCACTTTTACTTTCAATTACAATTTTTCTAATTGCAACTTTATATAAATTGTATTTGTACATACTTGTTTCAATGACATGGCCCTTGTTATTGTGGGCTCATGAGAGTTTGAGGCACAAATATTGACCAACAACTTTTAGCAAAATGAGACAATTTCAAATAGATTTTTATTATTAATAATTTTAAAATAAATTTTTATCGATAATTTCATTTTAAAAAAGTTGTTAGAAAATAATTTGGTTTTTTGTATTTATTCTTAATTATCGAAATAAAAATAAAGTAATTGAAAAAAAATGTATTTAAGAAAATATAATAATATAAATAAATTATATTATAATTTCAAATTCATTATATTTTCAAAATTCATAAGGATTTAGTTAATATTTATTTAAATTTGATCTTATAAATTTTTGTGACCAATGTTTCTATCAAAACACTAAGATCTATCATGAAGTTACAAAAACAAGAATATTTCTCTTCTCTTGCTTTCATATCTTGATGATGGATTATAGAGTTTGATCTGAAAGGTTAGAAACAAAGATCTATATGTTCAGATCACACACATATCATCAAATTATATATGATTTATTAAAATTGAAGATAAACATGTAACACATACTCAATTCCTTTATTTCAAAACATCAAGATTATCTAACTAATGTCATAGATTCGTAAAGATATCTTGAATATAAAAAATATAATCTTGACATATTATATTCACTTGAATTTTATTTGAATGTCTTAAAGTTATCTTCTTTTATTTACTTTATTTGTATTTAACGAGTTATTTTTTACTTATGCGTTATTATGTCATACAATAGTATACACATATGAAATCCATCTATCTAAATTTTTAAATAGATGTCTACCTAATTTATATTAAATTCAATATAGACAATCAAGATTTTAAAATAAATACATATATTTTAAAGGTGTTATTTTCTAACTTAAGCAATGAATTACTATAGATATCTCAAATTTTAGAAGACATAATCTTGATTTTTTTTAAGGCTTTCATTTGTAATTAAAGACCTTTTTGTTTAATTAAAAGGTATTCAGGTCATAAGTAGTATTAATATCACAAATACATATTAATTTTAGATACCTCATGGATAAGCTCAAGATATTTTGCTCAGCCTCAGGAAGAAAGGTTTCCATCCCTAAATCCACCTTATTGGGATGGGAAGATTCTTCAACAGGATGGTGCAGTCAGTTTGGCTTCTCATGGAGGGGATGTACAGCAAGTCAAATACTTAGACATCCCATTCTCGGTTAATCCTGATTTGAAAAATATGTGGGAATGTGTGTGTTGGTGTTTAAAACTGTTATGCTACAAAAAGCAACCAATATATCTTAAGACTGATGTTAGGAGTGGTTAGCTCCAAGTATGAAAGATTGTAAGATAACTGGACCAACTATAGGGTCAAGCCTGCCCTCTATGCCTCTGGCTCTACAAAACCAAGGAGGGTGCACCTAATCCATACTAAACTCAATTCTTTACAACACCTTCTACTTCTAGATTTGAACATCAAATGAATGGTAATTAAGTACTAAATGCCAACCTAGCATTCATTGATTCTCCACTACCATTGGTGGAATAACAAGAACAACAACTATAAAAGTAAAGAATTTTGGTAATAAGTTTGATTAAATTTAGGGACAAAATATAGAAAAACCAGTGAGATGTGTACCTCCAAAGAATATAGTTTCTTTATATCAGTGCCTTATCCATTGGGTAAATTCCTAAATACAATACTGCAACAAAAACAACCTTATTGGTAAAGATTCAAAGCCATAAACATAAATATCTCAGATCACACACTACAAGATCCTTAAGTAGATAACCAGATAGAATCAATGTAATATCCAAATCCTTTTAATTTAATCTCAAATCAAATACTTGTGGAATACACATATACATAAGCTGGACTTATACAGTAAGATAGAAAACTTAAAACTCACAGAGATATCACAAAGCAGAGACTTAAACCCTGAGAATACTTATATTAAGTATGATGAAACTTTCTTCTACAATAATATGACAAGGAAATACATAGTTTAATAATATACAAAAGATCATGAGCTTTCTACTCTATCTCAATACAAATTGAAAACATCTGCTATATCCTAGACTAGAAACAAGTACAAGCCTAATGCTTTCTACTTTCCCAATTCTCCAGCCCATTCTAAATAGTCTTGAATATTCTATTATAGGAAAAAGAATGCTATAAGATTTAGACCATTTAGGGTTAGTGTTACAACCACTCAATGCAAGCATTCAATTATGATGTCAAGTTGAAACCTTATCTCTTCTCTTCAATCTATGTAAATCTGATCTGCAATCAATCTACCTTAATCCATGGATGTGAGAATAGTACACTGAAGCCGAAGAATTTCCAAGCATGAATCTAAAAGTAGCTAACATAAATGTAGAAGAGGATAGGTGCCACTATATGCACTTATCCTTTGATTATAAAACCCTTATCTATCAAGTTTGTTCTTCAATGCATCTTAGTATATCAGATTTGTGTACTTCTGATCTTCAACAGCTATTCAGAATCGATCCATAAGATCAGATCACAACATTTATAGCTATGAGAAAAATAGCATATTCCACCACCATGATACCCTCTGAGTCAAAGATTTAAATATTCAACTTACAGTTACAATGGTCACAGGTGGCGTGCACAACAATTTGGACGGTCAAGATCAAACTGTTGCATAACTTTAAAATACATTCTTGGATTGCCTTTAGTTACCTGGGCTCAAAATCATATCAAACACGTGGCAATAAGGAGAAATGCCTCAATGACTAGATATCGAGAAAATTTTCCTTAAGGCTTTATGTTTTTCATCTGATAGATAATAAATTTCCTGCATTTTAATCTATCTTTGTCCTCAGCCTTTAACCTACCTCCAACCAGCTTCTAACCCTGACTTTATCTAGACATTTCACGACTGAATAATCTCTAAGCCGTAGAACACTTTGACTAACCCTAGTTATATTCAGAGATTTTACACACACCACTAGATCTTCATGCACATAAACGGCTCTGATCTGATCCTAGGAAACTTCACATTAACCTGATCCTAACTGGGGTTCATCATGAGGTTGCGTGACTGAATAGATTTCTAAGTCACGATAAATTTCAATTAACTCGGGTTACATTACAAGATCTATCGCAAGCCCTTAGGTTTATATATCCTTTGAAACACGTGGAAAAATCATGTCTAATCTCTAGAAACCTGACTTAGTCTTTACCCTAACTTAACCTCAAGTTTATTTGGAGATCACGTGATTAAAGAAACTCGAAGTCGCAGAATTCTTTTCTTTACCTTGAGTTTTCTCTGAGATTAAATGCCAACCACACTATTAGATAAGATCTATGCCTTGCACTTAATCTCAGTATTATTTTTTACTTTCTCATTTCCTTCTGAGATTACGTGACAACCACAAGATCTTCATTGCATTGACGATTTAGATTTTCTCCCAGATAACACATGCTTGACTAATCTTAACTCGTAAAAACCCTAGTTCATCCTGAGATTACACGACTAAAAGAAAATCTAAGTCATGGAATGAAACCTTAATTTTGAGTTAGATTCAGAGACTACACGCATTCCATATGATTAGATCTTGATCAATGGTCTGCGTTAAGTCTCTGAACAATTTTTTTCTTGATCACTCCATTGCGAGATTACACGTCAGCCCAAGATCTCTGCTCTGATAAACGACCATGATCTTATTCTGTGCAACTTCACCAGAACTCAAACTTACCTTTCTTAACCATGATCAAATCTATAGATTGTGCAACTATTTGAAACTCAAAATCGATGAATGAATTTCCTAACTCAAGTTATATTACAAGATCATGCGTGGTCCATTAGATGAGAACCCTGTCAAAAACTGATCAACGGCTCACGTGAAATCTTGAGATCAATCTGTACTTGACCAATTCATTATGAGATCACACACACACCACACGATCAAGACAAGATCAATGGATATCATGTAATCTCAGAACATTTCACTTAACTCAAAGTCAACTTGGAGATCACATGACTAAAGGGAAAAGAAAATCATGTCTTAAATTTAGTTACATCATGAGATCACATGACCAAAGCAATCTCCAAGTCGCTGAATGATTATTGAAACCTTGAGTTAATCCAGAGATTTAAAATGAGCCACAGGATCAAGAAGAAAATCTACGGCCTATGTGAAACCACAAGATGAAAAGAGAATATGCCATTTCATTCGGAGACTAAGAGACTAAAGCCTGCACTAAGTCACTAGATAGAACAAAATATTTGATCTCGGTTAAGTGACTAAGAGATGGACTTAAACATGAAAAATGCACATGGGATTTTCTCAGACTTAAGTGGCTTGAAAAGTAACTTGAAAATATAACATGTCTTAAATAGTTTAGGATTTTAGTCAAGAATTTGATACAACAAGATATAGGGTTTTAGCAAGAGGCCATGATTAATTGCAGAGACAAGGGGAAAAAACATGGAACCATGGAAAATTTATCTTGGGCTAACGGTGGCTCTGTCTGGGGATGCATGCCTCTTGCAGGAATGACAAGGAATTAGGATTCTCTGAGATAAAGTAGACCACCTACTGGAAAAGAAACTAACCTAAAATAGAAAAATAGAAAGAAAAATATATACAGACCAACCTATTCATGGATTTTCGATACTACAAGACAAGTAAAACTTTAGGAATTGTCCATGAACTGGAAATTCCATAATATTTCAAGTTAATTCCTTTAACATGTATGAATAAGAACCCTACCTAACATGAATTATGTATGGGCCTAACTAAATAGGATAAAATTTTGCATGTTTCCCTTTGTCCTCTATCCTGGCATTCCACATCAGAACCATATCATCATGTTCAAACATCCTAGTAGTGGTTCATTTATCAAACAAATCTTTGCATTGTAATTGTAGTTTGATATTCCTGTCATGTGCTTCCCTTCTTGACTCATCAAGTTTATTAAATCCTCTAATCTGATTCTCATATCATCATCCAACTCATCATCATAATATTGGAAAAATTTATACATCTGCAATAAATTATTCTCAGGTAATCTGGCATGAATACCATATACTAAGTCAAAAGGTGCACATCTAATAGCCTTCGTCACTGTTACTCTATCTTCCCATAGATAAATCTACAATTTTGAATCCCAGGCCTTTTTGTTTGCATCCAACACTCTCTTGATAATCTTTATCAGGGTCTTGTTGCTGGATTCATCCTGACTATTTCCTTTGGGGTGATATGGGGAAGAATAAGAATTATGGATCCCATATTGCTGATAAAAATCACTAAACTCTTGTGATCTGAAGCACATAGCATTGTCCATGACAATGGTTTCTGGACAACAAAATCTAGTCAGGATATTGTGCATTATAAAATCAGTCACAATCTTGCTAGTGGCTCTTTTAGAGGGAATTTCTTCCACCCACTTAGTGAAGTATTTAGTTGCCACTAGGATCCATGAATGACCCGCCACTAGAATTATTAGGGATTTCACCTATGAAATCCATTCCCCACTTCTGAAAAGGTGCCTCAACTACAACAAGATTCAAAGGAAGATTCCCACCAAACTTTATCTTGCCTAAAAATCTCTGACAATTATAATATTTTCTAACATATTGATGAGCATCCTTGAAGATGGTTAGCCACCAAAAACTAGATCTGATAATCTTATGGGTAGTAGTCTTAGCCATGTAATGGCTACCATATACACCACCATGCATTTCTTACAAAAGATCATCATATATGTCATGATCTACACACTTGATAAATACTCCTTCATTGCTCCTCCACCATAATTGTCCTTGAATTATTGCATATCAGAGCATGCAACTTTATTATTCTCTTTTATTATCATTAATGTTAGGGGGTGACACCATCTTTTGCGAGTATCCAATGATGTCCTTGTACCAATATGAACAATCCATATCACAAATATAAGGTCTCTACTCCTCTTCTAACATATCAATGTCATTTGCATCTAAATTGCTTTGATCCTTGAGTTGAGCAAGTCCTAGATGCCTCACCAACTTGGAAATATGGATATCAATATTAAACTCTTGGATCTTGTTGATCCATCTACATCTCCTCCCCAAGACTTCTTGTTGAACTAAAATATATTTTTCAACAACACATGGCACATAAGAAATTATGGTTGCTCTTACCAAATAACATCTGAATGCCTTTACATCCTTGACCAAAGCATAGGAATGTTTTTCCATAATATCATATTTCAGCTCCACTACCTGTAAAGACTCACTCAAAAAAGAAATAGGTTGTTTATAGACTTCTGAATTCTTCTGCAATAATACTGCAACAACAGTATTATAAGAAGCAAAGGAGAAAATTTGAAGTGGCTTGGTATAATCAGGAGTTCTCAAAATAGGAGCATCTTTAATATCCTACTTGATATCTGAGAAAGACCTACACACTTCTTGATTCCATTCCACTTTAGCTCCTTTCTTCATCATCTTTGAGATTGGCAAACTAGTCTCTGCAAAGTTTGTAACAAACTTCCTTAATAACTTTACTTGTCTAAAGAAGGACTGCATACCCTTGACATTTTTGGGCTGAGGGACTTTATCAATTGCAATCACCCTTTCAGGGTCCATTATAACTCCATCTTTAGAGACAATGTGTCTTAAATGATTTCCCTCTGTTACCCCAAAAACACACTTCTTTGGGTTAAAAGAAACCCCATACTCTAGTGCTCTTACAAAGATCTTTTCAATATGATCACAGTGTTGATCTTCTTTTGCTGAGTAAGCAGTAAGATCACCTTGATAGACTACCAAAAACTTGTTTATAAAATCTATAAATGCCACATCCATGGCTCTTCAGAAATTACCCCCAGCATTTGTCAATCCAAAAGGAATCTTGACATATACATAAGTTCCCCAGGATGTGGTGAATGTAGTTTTGATTTGTTCAGATTCCTTGACCTTGACCTGATTATATCTTGAAAATCCATCCAACGTGGACATCATCCCAGACCCTATGACTCTTTGCAACATTTCTTCCATGTTGGGCAATCTATAATTGTCATTCAAAGAATTAATATTTATAAAGTCCACACATAATCTTATATCTCCATTTTTCTTTCTGATCGGTGCCAAATTGCATACCCATGCTGAATGTCTTACAGGCTTTATGATTCCAGCATTCCTCATCTTTATTAATTCATATTGCATTGTAGTTGCTAGAGTGGGGTTGATAGGTCTCAACTTTTGTCTGAAAGGCTTAGTGCCTTCTTTAAATGGAATCTTATGCTAGAAAAGATCTTCTCTATATGCTTTCAAATCATCATAAGACCATGGAAAAGAATGTCTATATTTTATGAGAAGATCTACCAGTGAAATTTTTAATTTAGGGGACAACTTCTTACCAATACATACCTTTTTTGGATCTTTATTTGTTCCCCAAGTTTATTTCCTCCAATTCCTCAGGTTTTCTCACCGTGCTTGCTGATAAAGACTTGTCTTTGTTATCAAAGGCTCTCTCAAGCACAACTAGACCTTTGGGTACTTTATTTGATTTCTATTGGAAAACCTCCCTTCCAAGAATATTATCTTTCTCATCTAAGGTCTCCACAAAACCACTAAAGTCCATTTCTTTCTGACCAAAGTCTAATTCACAAGATATGAATCTCAAAATATCAATCTTGTCATCAAATACTTGCCAACTTTCAGCATTGTTTGGAATGGATGGTCTAGATTGAATCTCCATACTAGAGATTCCTACAAAAGTAATGTCTTCAAGCCTCAAGGAAATATTAGCCAGAAGATCTTCCATCTTGTTCTGACCTATGTCCATCCATTCAATGCGAAATGCATCAAAGTTTTCAATTTCATTCCAAATAGCATTCCTATACTGTTTTAGCCTCTGGTTCTTTGAAGCATATTTGGATCTTATTTGAGAGATAACCAACTAAGAGTATCCAATGAATTTGATACATTTAATCTTGTGTCTTGAAGATAATCTCAATCCTATTAGCAAAGGCTTATATTTTGCAATGTTATTAGTGCATGTGAACAAAAGAGAAAATGAGAACTTGTATGTCTTACCACTAGGAACTATTAGTAACAGTCATATACTAGCTCCTTCCTTTGAGCTTGCACCATCAAAGAACATTGTCCATGAATCAGTCTTATCTATAAGACTATCCTTCTCTTCTGACAAAAGCATATGTTGGACATTTATCTCAGCTTTGATGTCTTGCACTTGGAAAGATCCAATGTAAGTATGCAAGAAACAATTCATTGCTTCATCTTCACTCTCCTCAATCATGTGGGGAGTTCTGATTTCTCTGGATACTTTGACATTTTTACCATCTATGTCAAATGTTGCAAAGGATAGATCACACTGGATACTCCCCCATTGAGGCACTCCATTTTCTAGATAGAAACATTCCATATTGAGGTGGGATGTCAACTACTAGAACACTCATTGTCAGTATCTTTTTTGAAAATGTAGCAAGTGTATAAGGCAAAGCCTTAATAGTACCTATGAAATGCACTTCTCTTGAATCCATTGCTTGAAATCTCTCATGAGGAGTATCTACCTATAGTCCCATTGATTTTATTATTTCTGCATGCATGAATGTGTTAGAAGCTCCTGAATCAATCATGCAATTCTTAAACATCTTGCCATTAATAATCAATGTTAAGAAAAAGGGATCCACAACTCCCAAAGGAGGAGTGACATGATTTGTAATTAAGAAGATTTGAGGGATCTTAGAATCAATCTCATTTGATTTTTTTCCCTTTGTATCATATTTCTCCTTTCTATTCTTCTTCTCATCCATTTTTTATTTCAAGGCTCTTGTGGTAGAAACACTATTCATCCATGTCAAAGCTATCTCCTTGTGCTCAAGAATCCTCATCATTTCCAAAAGTGGAACCCTGACCATGATCTGTGAAATCAATTGTCCCATGTCAATACGAAAATATTTGATATCAGAAATATCTTGCTTGGTAATAACAATAATTTCATCCTCATTTTGAGTAGCCAAGCTTGGATCAACTCCTTTAAGATCTTTTGGAATAGAAGAAACATTCATCTTTGGTGTCTTTAGTTTAATCTTATGGACAATACTTGGATTACTTGGTTTATCCTTTGTTCTCACCTGTATCTTCTTCACATTCTCAGCAGTTTTTTCTTTTTCTAGTGTCTGCTTATGGATTATGTTTGTATCTGTAATGGACAAGCCAGCTGGTCTGTCATCTGTATTACCAACTATTCTATTCCTTAGATTATAGTTACTTTGTTCTTGAGAAACCAAGTTTTCTATGATTCTAGCCCTTTCTGCATCTCAAGGTCTTCTTTCCATAAAAGGCTTTCTTCCCTTGAAGCATTACACCTTACTTTATCAATGTCTACTTCCTTTTCATCAGATTAAAGCACATCTTGATCTTCAGCTTGATCATCAAACTCCTCTTCGTTTGATGAAGACAAATCCAGATTTTGACATTGGTCAATAGATTGTTCACTTCTCAAATCTACGGAAGCCATTGCATTTCAAACATCATCATATAGTCCTTCTTCATCTTCTCTTTCTTGTTGGGTCTGACTTGGATACATCTTCAAAGAAACAACACAACTGGCAGGGTTATGTGGCGATTCACAAGCCTCACACCAATAATTCTCACTACTCATGTTAGCTAAATTTCTCTAGAGAGGATCAAGAGTATCTTATTTTGGCTTCTCTTTCCTTTGTTGAATAATGGGCTTTCCATCCTTCCATTGGGTATTATATGGGTAGTTCTACATCCTAGGCTGGTGACTGAAATTATTGTAGGATTGCCTATTGTTATTTGGAACTCTTGGATTCTTATTCTCTTCTCATTTCAAATCTTTTATAGAATTTAGAATCTGTTTCATATTGACCTCCTCCTTAGGCTTCGCATTTGAAGGTTTATCCAACTCCTTTCTTGTAGACTTCCAATAATCTCTTCTACCCAATTTCCCAGATACCCTCCTATTTTTTTCTATATTGATAACTATTTTATAAGATTCTCTTATAGTATTTGGATTCTTATCTCTTAGGAGGTATCCCATCTTAGAATCAAATGCATTAAGATAGGTATCTAGACAAACCTTGTCATCAGGTCTCATAACCTGAAAAAGTTTATGCGTAGCTCTTTGAAATCTTATGTTGAATTCTACAGCATCTTCATTTTGATTCCTCTTTATATTGTTGAATTCATTCAATATGAATCCCTCATTGGTCTTATCACCATATTGCTCCTTAAATAAATCAATTAATTCATCCATTGACCCTACATAGTTATAGGGTAACCCTCTGAACCAATCTATGGTGTCCTCTACTAAAGACTGAATAAAAAGTTTCATTAATACATCCTCATGCATAATTTCACAATCATCCATCATGTTATTAAATTTTTTCAAGTGTTCTTCACATGTAATTACATTATTCCCAGCAAATTTCAGAAGTTTATCTCTAAGTTCACTTGGAACTACATTAGGATAACCAAGGATATTATGAAAAGAAAATTGCTTATACCTTTTTGCATAAGTGGACTTTCCTTGAAATATCATGTTGTCTTGAGAAGTAGAGGCTTTAGTATTTGATGGTGTAGCTTCTTCAGCACCAAGATGAATAAGCCTTGTTTTTTGTCTAAGAAAATCAGCCTTCTTCTTCATCTCCAAAGTAGTAGCCTCCAATTCTACCTTCTCAATCTCTTTAGTTATGATCACCTTCTCAACTCTAGCTCTTTCAAGATCCATGTCCAATTTAGACATCTAATTTGTTAGGAATTTGAGATTCTTGGGCTCATTTATTGTAATCCTTCACTTCCTTTCTTTCCCTTATCTTTAGGGCCTTGATGACTAACTATTTGAATGACAGGTTCCTCATCAATTCTCTTAGGCTCGAAAACATAATTGATGGCCTCCTAGTTTCATACTTTCATCTTCAACTGCTCAATCATGATCATCTTTTGACTTTTCTCATCTTCCTTTTCTTTTTTCCTTTGTTGTGTAAGGGCAATTTCCTTTTGGAGATGTCTTGTCCATTCTTCTTCCTCATCATCAACATCTTCTGAATCAGGAAGGGTGATGTCAGAATCTCTTTCCTCTCTTTCACTAGGAGAGTTATAATCTTCATTTGTACCTAGTCCCACATTTTCAGCCTCCTCATACTCGGATGCATTTCCTTCTTGGCTACGTTGGGATGGTCTTTCTTCTCTAATTCCCTCCTCTTGTCTTTCATTTTGAGGAGCTCTTCTATTACTCTTTCCTTTTCTCAGTTTCTCAGCTCTAGATGTAGTTGGGATTTCATCTGCCAACCACTCATCATGATTTGTATTTGACTAAGATCTAGTACCTCTATAACTCATATTGGAAAGTGTGAGACAAAATTATTTTTAATACTAAGCACTGCTGGAGAGAATACTTCAGATTCACCACCCAAAACAACACTAACTGATATGACTAACATTCAAATAGAGAACTCACAAGATAAAACAATGAGAAAAGTTGAATCTTGAGTAACTCTTTGCTTCCAATGATCAACTTACTGGCTAGTTATGACAATTTACTGCACCATTCCCCATTAGAGTCACCATCTTGTTGGTGTTTAAAACTTTTATACTACAAAAAGCAACCAATATATCTTAAGACTGATGTTAGGAGTGGTTAGCTCTAAGTATGAAAGGTTTGTCAGATAACTGGACCAACTATAGGGTCAAGACTGCACTCTGCACTTCTAGCTCTACAAAACCAAGGTGGGTGCACCTAATCCAGATTAAACTCAATTCTTTACAAAACCTTCTAGTTTTGGATTTGAACAAAAGATAAATGGTAAGTACTAAATGCAAACCTAGCATTCATTGAATCTCCTCTACGATTGGTGGAATAACAAGAACAACTATAAAAGTAAAGAATTTTGGTAATGAGTTTGATTAAATTTAGGGACAAAGTATAGCCAAACCAATCAAACATGCACCTCCAAAGAATATAGTTTCTTTAGATCAGTACCTTATCCATTAGGTAACTTCCTAAATACAATACTGCAACAGGAACAACCTTATTGGTAAAGATTCAAAGCCATAAACATAAATATCTCAAATCACACACTACAAGATCCTTAAGTAGATATCCAGGTAGAATCAATGTAATATCTAAAGCATTTTAATTTGATCTAAGATCAAAGACTTGTGGAATACACATATGCATACATAGGACTTATACAATAAGCTAGAAAACTTACAACTCATAGAGATATCACAAAGGAGAGACTTAAAAATTGAGAATACTTATATTAAGTATGATTAAACTTGCTTCTGCAACAATATGACAAGGAAATACATAATTCAATAATATGCAAAAGTTCACGAGCTTTCTATTCTTTCTCAATACAAACTGAAAACATTTGTATAGCCTAGACTAGAAACAAGTATAAGCCTAATGCTTTCTACTTTCCCAATTCTCCAACCATTTCTAAATGGTCTTGAATATTATTTTATAGGAACAAGAATGATACAAAATTTGAACCATTTAGGGTTAGCGTTGCAACCAATCAATGCAAGCATTCAGTTATGATGTCAAGTTGAAACCCTGTCTCTTCTCTTCAATCTGTGTGAATCTGATCTGCAATCAATCTGCCTAAATCTATGGATGTGAGCGCAGTACCTTGAAGTCAAAGAATTTCCAAGCATGAATCTGAAAGTATCTCACATAAATGAAGAAGAGACTAGGCATCGATGTATGCACTTATCCTTTGTTTATAAAACCCTTATCTGTCAAGTCTGGTCTTCAATGAATCTCAATATATCATATTTGTATCCCTCTTGTCTTCAACAACTATTTAGAATCGATCCATAAGATCAGATCGCAACATTTATAGCTATGAGAAAAATAGCATAGTCCACTACCATGATACCCTCTAAGTCAAACATTTAAATATTCAACTTATAGTTACAATGGTCATAGGTGGTGTGGAAAACAATTTGGATGGTCGAGATCAAGCTGTTGCATAACTTTAAAATACATTCTTGGATTGCCTTTAGTTACCCAGGCTCAAAATCATATCAAACACGTGGCAACAAGGAGAAATGCCTCAATGACTAGATATCGAGAAACTTTTCCTTAAGGCTTTATGTTTTTCATCTGATAGATCAAAAATTGCCTGCATTTTAATCTATCTTTGTCCTTAGCCTTTAACCTGCCTCCAACTAGCTTCTAACCCTGACTTTATCTAGACATTTCACGACTGAATAATCTCTAAGTCGTAGAACACATTGACTAACCCTACTTATATTTATAGATTTTTCACACACCACTAGATCTTCATGCACATAAACGGATCTGATTTGATCCTAGGAAACTTCACATTAACCTGATCCTAACTGGGGTTCATCATGAGGTTGCATGACTAAATAGATTTCTAAGTCACGATAAATTTCACTTAACTCGGGTTACATTACAAGATCTAGCGCAAGCCCTTAGGTTTATCTATCCTTTGAAACATGTGGAAACATCATGTCTAATCTCCAGAAACCTGACTTAGTCTTTACCCTAACTTAGCCTCAAGTTTATTTGGAGATCACGTGACTGAAGAAACTCGAAGTCGCAGAATTCTTTTCTTTACCTTGAGTTTTCTCTGAGATTAAATGCAAACCACACTATCAGATAAGATCTATGCCTTGCACTTAATCTCAGTATTATTTTTTACTTTACCATTTCCTTCTGAGATTACGTGACAACCACAAGATCTTCATTGCATTGACGATTCAGATTTTCTCCCAGATAACCCATGCTTGACTAATCTTAACTCGATCAAAACCCTAGTTCATCTTGAGATTGCACGACTGAAAGAAAATCTAAGTCGCAGAATGAAACCTTAATTTTGAGTTAGATTTAGAGACTATGTGCATTACATATGATTAGATCTTGATCAATGGTCTACGTTAAGTCTCTGAACAATTTTATTCTTGATCACTCCATTGTGAGATTACACGTCAGCCCTAGATCTCTGCTCTTATCAACGACCGTGATCTTTTTCTGTGCAACTTCACCAGAACTCAAACTTACCTTTCTTAACCATGATCAAATCTGCAGATTGTGCAACTGTTTGAAACTCAAAATTGATGAATGACTTGCCTAACTCAAGTTCTATTACAAGATCATGTGTATCATATTAGATGAAAACCCTATCAAAAACTGATCAATGGCTCGCATGAAATCTTGAGATCAATCTGTACTTGACCAATTCATTCTGAGATCATGCACACACCACATGATCAAGACAAGATAAATGGATATCATGTAATCTCAGAACATTTCACTTAACTCAAAGTCAACCTAGAGATCACATGACTAAAGGGAAAATAAAACCGTGTCTTAACTTTAGTTACATCATGAGATCACATGACCAAAGCAATCTCCAAGTCGCTGAATGATTATTGAAACCCTATGTTAATCTAAAGATTTAACACAAGCCACAGGATCAAGAAGAAAATCTACAGCCTGTGTGAAATCTCAAGATGAAAAGAGAATATGCCATTTCATTCGAAGACTAAGAGACTAAAGCTTGCACTGAGTCACTAGATAGAACAAAATATTTGATCTCGGTTAAGCGACTAAGAGATGGACTTAAACATGAAAAATGCTCATGGGATTTTCTTAGACTTAAATGGCTTGAAAAATAACTTGAAAATATAACATGTCTTGAAAAGTTTAGGATTTTAGTCAAGAATTTGATACAACAAGATATAGGGTTTTAACTAGAGGCCATGAATAATTGCAGAGACAAGGGGAAAAAATTTGGAACCATGGAAAATTTATCTTGGGCTAATAGTGGCTCTGTCTGGGGATGTATGCCTCTTGTAGGAATGACAAGGATTCAGGATTCATTGGGATAAAGTAGACCACCTATTGGAAATGAAACTAACCTAAAATAGAAAAACAGAAAGAAAAATATATACAGACCAACCTGTTCATGGATTTTGGATACTACAAGACAAGTAAAACTTCAGGAATTGTCCATGAACTGGAAATTCCATAATATTTCCAGTTAATTCCTTTAAAATGTATGAATCAAAACCCTACCTAACATGAATTATGTGTGGGCCTAACCAAATAGGATAAAATTTGGCATGTTTCCCTTTGTCCTCTATCCTGGCATTCCACATCAGAACCATATCATCATGTTCAAACATCCTAGCAGTGGTTCTTTTATCAAACAAATCTTTGAACTGTAATTGTAGTTTGATATTCCTATCATGTGCTTCCCTTCTTGACTTATCAAGTTTATCAAATCCTCCAATCTAATTCTCATATCATCATCCAACTCATCATCATAATATTGGAAAAATTTATACATCTGCAATAAATTATTCTCAGGTAATCTGGCATGAATACCATATACTAAGTCAAAAGGTGCACATCCAATAGCCTTCTTCACTGTTACTCTATCTTCCCATAGAGAAATCTACAATTTTGAATCCCAGGCCTTTTTGTTTGCATCCAACACTCTCTTGATAATCTTTATCAGGCTCTTGCTGCTGGATTCAGTCTGACTATTTCCTTCGAGGTGATATGGGGAAGAATAAGAATTATGGATCCCATATTTCTGATAGAAATCACTGAACTCTTGTGATTTGAAGCACATAGCATTGTCCACCACAATGGTTTCTGGACAACAAAACCTAGTCAGGATATTCTGCATTATAAAATTAGTCACAATCTTGCTAGTGGCTCTTTTAGAGGGAATTTCTTCCAGCCACTTAGTGAAGTAATCAGTTGCCACTAGGATCCATGAATGACCCCCCACTAGAATTATTAGGGATTTCACCTATGAAATCCATTCCCCACTTCTGAAAAGATGCCTCAACTGCAACAGGATTCAAAGGAAGATTCCCACTAAACTTTATCTTGCCTAAAAATCTCTGACAATTATAATATTTTCTAACATATTGATGAGCATCCTTGAAGATGGTTGGCCACTAAAAAATAGATCTAATAATCTTATGGGCAGTAGTCTTAGCCATGTAATGACCACCACATACACCACCATGCATTTCTTTCAAAAGATCATCATATATGTCATGATCTACAGACTTGATAAATACTCCCTCATTGCTCCTCCACCATAAGTGTCCTTGGATTATTGCATACTTCAGAGCATGCAACTATATTATTCTCTTATATTATCATTCATGTCAGGGGGCAACAACATCTTTTGCGAGTATCCAATGATGTCCTTGTACCAATCAGAACAATCCATATCACAAATATAAGGTCTCTACTCCTCTTCTAACATATCAATGTTATTTGCATCTAAATTGCTTTGATCCATGAGTTTAGCAGGTCCTAGATGCCTCACCAACTTGGCGATATGGATATCAATATTAAACTCTTGGATTTTGTTGATCCATCTACATCTCCTCCCCGAGACATCTTGTTGAACTAAAATATCTTTTTCAACAACACTTGGCACATAAGCAATTATGGTTGCTCTTACCAAATAACATCTGAATGCATTTACATCCTTGACCAAAGCATAGGCATGTTTTTGCCATAATATCATATTTCAGCTCCACTACCTGTAAAGACTCACTCAAAAAAGAAATAGGTTGTTTATAGCCTTCTGAATTCTTCTGCAATGATACTGCAACAATAGTATTATAAGAAGCAAAGGAGAAAATTTGAAGTGGCTTGGTATAATCAGGAGTTCTCAAAATAGGAGCATCTTTAATATCCTGCTTGATATCTGAGAAAGACCTACACACTTCTTGAGTCCATTCCACTTTAGCTCCTTTCTTCATCATCTTTGAGATTGGCAAACTAGTCTCTGCAAAGTTTGTAACAAACTTCCTTAAGAACTTTACTTGTCTAAAGAAGGACTGCATACCCTTGACATTTTTGGGCTGAGGTACTTTATCAATTGCAATCACCCTTTCAGGGTCCATTCTAACTCCATCTTTAGAGATAATGTGTCCTAAATGATTTCCCTGTGTTACCCCAAAAACACACTTCTTTGGGTTAAAAGAAACCCCATACTCTAGTGCTCTTACAAAGATCTTTTCAAGATGATCACAGTGTTGATCTTCTTTTGCTGAGTAAGCAGTAAGATCACCTTGATAGATTGCCAAAAACTTGTTTATAAAATCTATAAACACCACATCCATGGCTCTTTAGAAATTAGCCCCAACATTTGTCAATCCAAAAGGAATCTTGACATATACATAAGTTCCCCAAGACGTGGTGAATGTAGTCTTGGTCTATTCAGATTCCTTGACCTTTACCTGATTATATCTTGAAAATCCATCCAATGTGGACATCATCCTAGACCCTGATACTCTTTGCAACATTTCTTCCATGTTGGGCAATCAATAATTGTCCTTTAAAGAATTAATATTTAAATTTCTGAAGTCCACACATAATCTTATATCTCCATTTTTCTTTTTGACCGGTGCCAAATTGGATACCCATGTTGAATGCCTTATAGGCTTTATGATTCCAGCATCCCTCATCTTTATTAATTCATCTTGCATTTTGGGTGCTAGAGCGGGGTTGATAGGTCTCAACTTCTGTCTGAAAGGCTTAGTGCCTTCTTTAAATGGAATCTCATGCTAGAAAAGATCTTCTCTATATGCTTTCAAATCATCATAAGACCATGAAAAAACATGTCTATATTTTATGAGAAGATCTACCAGTGAACTTTTTAATTTAGGGGACAAATTCTTACCAATACATACCTTTTTTGGATCTTTATTTGTCCCCAAGTTTATTTCCTCCAATTCCTTAGGTTTTCTCACCGTGCTTGCTGATAAAGACTTGTCTTTGTTATCAAAGGCTCTCTCAAGCACAACTAGACCTTTGGGTACTTTGTTTGATTTCTATTGGAAAACCTCCCTTCTAAGAATATTTTCTTTCCCATCTAAGGACTCCACAAAACCACTAAAGTCCATCTCTTTCTCACCAAAGTCTAATTCACAAGATATGAATCTCAAAATATCAATCTTGTCATCAAAGACTTGCCAACTTTCAACATTGCTTGGAATGGATGGTCTAGATTGAATCTCCATACTAGAGATTCCTACAAAAGTAATGTCTTCAGGCCTCAAGGAAATATTAGCCAGAAGATCTTCCATCTTGTTTTGACCTCTATCCATCCATTCAATGCCAAATGCATCAAAGTTTTCAATTTCATCCCAAATAGCATTCCTATACTATTTTAGCCTCTGGTTCTTTGAAGCATATTTGGATCTTATTTGAGAGATAACCAACTGAGAGTCTCCAATGACTCTGATACATTTAGTCTTGTGTCTTGAAGATAATCTCAATCCTATTAGCAAAGCCTTATATTTTGTAATGTTATTAGTGCATGTGAACAAAAGAGAAAATGAGAACTTGTATGTCTTACCACTAGGAGCTATTAGTAACAGTCATATACTAGCTCCTTCCTTTGAGCTTGCACCATCAAAGAACATTGTCCATAAATCAGTCTTATCTGTAAGACTATCCTTCTCTTCTAACAAAAGCATATGTTGGACATTTATCTTAGCTTTGATGTCTTTCACTTGGAAGGATCCAATGTCAGTATGCAAGAAATAATTCATTGCTTCATCTTCACTCTCCTCAATCATGTGGGGAGTTATGATTTCTCTGGATACTTTGACATTTTTACCAGCTATGTCAAATGTTACAAAGGAGAGATCACACTAGATACTCCCCCATTAAGGGACTCCATTTTCTAGATAGAAACATTCCATATCGAGGTGGGTTGTCAACTACTAGAACACTCATTGTCAGTATCTTTTATGAAAATGCAGCAAGTGTATAAGGCAAAGCCTTAATAGTACCTATGAAATGCACTTCTCTTGAATCCATTTCTTGAAATCTCTCATGAGGAGTATCTACCTACAGTTCCATTGATTTTATTATTTCTGCAGGCATGAATGTGTTAGAAGCTCCTGAATCAATCATGCAATTCTTAATCATCTTGCCATTAATAATCAATGTTAAGAAAAAGGGATCCAAAACTCCCAAAGGAGGAGTAACATGATTTGTATTTAAGAAGATTTGAGGGATCTTAGAATCAATCTCATTTGATTCTTTTCCCTTTGTATCATATTTCTCCTTTCTGTTCTTCTTCTCATCCATTTCTGATTTCAAGGCTCTTGTGGTAGAAACACTATTCATCCATGTCAAAGCTATCTCCTTGTGCTCAAGAATCCTCATCATTTCCAAAAGTGGAACCCTCACCATGATCTGTGAAAACAATTGTCCCATGTCAATAGGAAAATATTTAAAATTAGAAATATTTTTGCCTGATAATAACAATAATTTTATCCTCATTTTGAGTAGCCAAGCTTGGCTCAACTCGTTTAAGATCTTTTGGAATAGAAGAAAAATTCATCTTTGGTGTCTTTAGTTTAATCTTATGGACAATACTTGGATTACTTGGTTTATCCTTTGTTCTCACCTGTATCTTCTTCACATTCTCAGCAGTTTTTTCTTTTTTTGGTGTCTGCTTAGGGATTATGTTTGTATCTGTAATGGACATGCTAGCTACTCTGCCATCTGCATTACCAACTATTCTATTCCTTAGATTATAGTTACTTTGTGCTTGAGAAACCAAGTTTTCTATGATTCTAGCCCTTTCTACATCTCAAGGTCTTCTTTCCATAAAAGGCTTTCTTCCCTTGAAGCATTACACCTTACTTTATCAATGTCTACTTCCTTTTCATCAGATGAAAGCACATCTTGATCTTCAGCTTGATCATCAAACTCCTCTTCATTTGATGAAGACAACTCCTAATTTTGACCTTGTTCATCAAATTCTTCACTTCTCAAGTCTATGGAAGCCATTGCATTTCAAACATCATCATATAGTCCTTCTTCATCTTCTCTTTCTTGTTGGGTCTGACTTGAATACATCTTCAAAGAAACAACACAACTGGCAGGGTTATGTGGGGATTCACAAGCCTCACACCAATAATTCTCACTACTCATGTTAGCTGAATTTCTCTGGAGAGGATCAGGAGTATCTTTGTTTGGCTTCTCTTTCCTTTGTTGAATAATGGGCTTTCCATCCTTCCATTGGGTATTATATGGGCAGTTCTACATCCTAGGCTGGTGATTGAAATTATTGTAGGATTGCCTATTGTTATTTGGAACTCTTGGATTCTTATTCTCTTCTCGTTTCAAATCTTTTATAGAATTTAGAATCTGTTTCATATTGACCTCCTCCTTAGGCTTAGCATTTGAAGGTTTATCCAACTCCTTTCTTGCAGACTTCCAATAATCTCTTCTACCCAATTTCCTAGATACCCTCCCATTTTTTTCTATATTGATAACTATTTTATAAGATTCTCTTATAGTATTTGGATTCTTATCTCTTAGGAGGTATCCCATCTTAGAATCAAATGCATTAAGATAGTTAGCTAGACAAACCTTGTCATCAAGTCTCATAACCTGAAAAAGTTTATGCGTAGCTCTTTGAAATCTTATGTTGAATTCTACAACATCTTCATTTTGATTCCTTTTTATATTGTTGAATTCATTCAATATGAATCCCTCATTGGTCTTATCACCATATTTCTCCTTAAATCAATCAATTAATTCATCTATTGACCCTACAGAGTTATAGGCTAACCCTCTGAACCAATCTATAGTGTCCTCTACTAAAGACTGAAT
This sequence comes from Thuja plicata, assembly GCA_018584345.1. Lineage (NCBI taxonomy): Eukaryota > Viridiplantae > Streptophyta > Pinopsida > Cupressales > Cupressaceae > Thuja > Thuja plicata. Next base: position 2,360,259 of record MU228105.1, read on the forward strand.
AACAAGTTTCAATAATACATCCTCATGCATAATTTCACAATCATCCATCATGTTATTAAATTTTTTCAAGTGTTCTTCACATGTAATTACATTATTCCCAGCAAATTTGAGAATTTTATCTCTAAGTTCACTTGGAACTACATTAGGATAACCAAGGATATTATGAAAATAAAATTGCTTGTACCTTTTTGCATGAGTGGACTTTCCTAGAAATGTCATGTTGTATTGAGAAGTAGAGGCTTTAGTATTTGATGGTTTAGCTTCTTCAGCACCAAGATGAATAAGCCTTGTTGTTTGTCTAAGAAAATCAGCCTTCTTCTTCATCTCCAAAGTAGTAGCCTCCAATTATTCCTTCTGAATCTCTTTAGCTATGATCTCCTTCTCAACTCTAGCTCTTTCAAGATCCATGTCCAATTTAGACATCTAATTTGTTAGGAATTTGAGATTCTTGGGCTCATTTATTGTAACCCTTCACTTCCTTTCTTTCCCTTATCTTTAGGGCCTTGATGACTAACTATTTGAATGACAGGTTCCTCTTCAATTCTCTTAGGCTCGATAACATAATTGATGGCCTCCTAGTTTCGTACTTTCATCTTCAACTGCTCAATCCTGATCATCTTTTGACTTTTCTCATCTTCCTTTTCTTTTTTCCTTTGTTGTGTAAGGGCAATTTCCTTTTGGAGATGTCTTGTCCATTCTTCTTCCTCGTCATCAACATCTTCTGAATCAGGAAGGGTGATGTCAAAATCTCTTTCCTCTCTTTCACTAGGAGAGTTATAATCTTCATTTGTACCTAGTCCCACATTTACAGCCTCCTCATACTCAGATGCATTTCCTTCTTGGCTACATTGGGATGGTCTTTCTTCTCTAATTCCCTCCTCCTGTCTTTCATTTTGAGGAGCTCTTCTATTACTCTTTCCTTTTCTCGGTTGCTCATCTCTAGATTTAGTTGGGATTTCATCTGCCAACCACTCATCATGATTTGTATTGGACTAAGATCTAGTATCTCTATAACTCATATTGGAAAGTGTGAGACAAAATGATTTTTAATACTCAGCACTGCTCGAGAGAATACTTCAGAGTCACCACCCAAAACAACACTAACTGATATGAATAACATTGAAATAGAGAACTCACAAGATAAAACAATGAGAAAAGGTGAATCTTGAGTAACTCTATGCTTCCAATGATCAACTTACTGGCTAGCTATGACAATTTACTACACCATTCCCCAGTAGAGTCACCATCTTGTTGGTGTTTAAAATTGTTACACTACAAAAAGTAACCAATATATCTTAAGACTGATGTTAGGAGTGGTTAGCTCTAAGTATTAAATCTTTGTAAGATAACTGGACCAACTGTAGGGTCAAGACTGCACTCTGCACTTCTAGCTCTACAAAACCAAGGTGGGTGCACCTAATCCAGATTAAACTCAATTCTTTACAACACCTTCTACTTTTGGATTTGAACAACAGATAAATGGTAAGTACTAAATGTGAACCTAGCATTAATTGAATCTCCACTACTGTTGGTGGAATAACAAGAACAACAACTATAAAGTAAATAATTTTGGTAATGAGTTTGATTAAATTTAGGGACAAAATATAGCCAAACCAATCAAACATGCACCCCCAAAGAATATAGTTGCTTTAGATCAGTGCCTTATCCATTAGGTAACTTCCTAAATACAATATTCTAACTGGAACAACCTTATTGGTAAAGATTCAAAGCCATAAACATAAATATCTCAGATCACACACTACAAGATCCTTAAGTAGATAACCAAATAGAATCAATGTAATATCTAAAGCATTTTAATTTGATCTAAGATCAAAGACTTGTGGAATACACATATGCATATGTAGGACTTATACAATAAGCCAGAAAACTTACAATTCATAGAGATATCACAAAGGAGAGACTTAAAAACTGAGAATACTTATATTAAGTATGATGAAACTTGCTTTTGCAATAATATGACAAGGAAATACATAGTTCAATAATATGCAAAAGATCATGAGCTTTCTATTCTTTCTCAATACAAACTGAAAACATCTGTATATCCTAGACTAGAAACAAGTATAAGCCTAATGCTTTCTACTTTCCGAATTCTCCAACCATTTCTAAATGGTCTTGAATATTATTTTATAGGAACAAGAATGCTACAAAATTTGAACCATTTAGGGTTAGTGTTACAACCAATCAATGCAAGCATTCAATTATGATGTCAAGTTGAAACCCTATCTCTTCTCTTCAATTTGTGTGAATCTGATCTGCAATCAATCTGCCTAAATCTATGGATGTGAGCGCAGTACCCTGAAGTCAAAGAATTTCCAAGCATGAATCTTGAAGTATCTCACATAAATGAAGAAGAGACCAGGCATCGATGTATGCACTTGTCCTTTGATTATAAAACACTTATCTTTCAAGTCTAGTCTTCAATGCATCTCAGTATATTAGATTTGTATCCTTCTAGTCTTCAAAAACTATTTATAATCGATCCATAAGATCAGATCGCAACATTTATAGATCTGAGAGAAAATATTAGAGTCTACCACCAGGAAACCCTCTGAGTCAAAGATTTAAATATTCAATTTACAGTTACAATGATCACAGGAGACACAGACAACAATTTGGACAATCAAGATCAAGTCGTTACATAACTTTAAAACACAGTCGTGGATTGCCTTCAGTTACCTGGGCTCAAAATCAGATCGGACACGTTGCAACAAGGAAAAATGCCTTAATGACTAGATATCAAAAAAAATTTTGTTAAGGATTTACGTTTCCTATCTGATCGATCAAAATTGCCTGCATTTTAATCTATCTTTGTCCTCAGCCTTTAACCTACCTCCAACCAGCTTCTAACCCTGACTTTATCTAGAGATTTTGTGACTAAATAATGTCTAAGTTGCTGAACACTTTGACTAACACTGGGTATATTCATATATTTTGCACACACCACTAGATCTTCACACACATCAATAGCTCTGATATGATCCTAGGAAAATTCATATTAACCTGATCCTAACTAGGGTTCATCATGAGATTTCACGACTTAATAGATCTCCAAGTCGCAAGAACTTTCACTTAACTTGGGTTACATTACGAGATCTAGCGCAAGCCCTTAGATTTATCTATCCTTGGAAACATGTGGCAACATCATGTCTAATCTCTGGAAACCTGACTCAGTATTTACCCTAACTTAACCTCAAGTTTATTTGGAGATCACGCGACTAAGGAAACTCAAAGTCACGGAATGTTTTTCTTTACCCTAAGTTTACTTTGAGATTAAATGCCAACCACATGATCAGATCAAGATCTATGCCTTGCGCTTAATCTTAGCATTATTTTGTACTAGCTCATTTCCTTCTGAGATTACGCGACAACCACAAGATCTTCATTGCATTAACGGTTCATATTTTCTCCAAGAGAATCCATGCTTGACTAATATTAACTCGATCAAAACCCTAGTTCATCTTGAGATTGCACAACTAAAAGAAAATCTAAGTCGCGAAATGAAACCTAAATTTTGAGTTAGATTCAGAGATTACACGCATGCTATAGGATTTTAGCTTGATCAACGGTCAGCATTAAGTCTCTGAAAAATTATGTTCTTGATCACTCCATTGCAAAATTACACGCCAACCCCAGATATCTACTCTGATCAATGACCACGATCCTTTTCCATGCAACTTCACCAGAAATCAAACTTAACTTTCTTAACCATGATCAAATCTAGAGATTACATGACTATGTGAAACTTGAAATCGTTGAATGACTTGACTAACTCAAGTTATATTACAAGATCATGCGTAGTCCATCAGATGAGAACCCTGTCATAAACTGATCAACAGCTCATGTGAAATCTCAAGATCAATCTATACTTGACCAATTTATTTTGAGATCACGCGTATGCCACATGATCAAGACAAGATCAATGGATATCATGTAATCTCAGAACCTTTTACTCAACTCAGAGCCAACCTAGAGATCACGCAACTAAAGGGAAAATAAAACCATGTCTTAACTTCAGTTACATCACAAGATCACGCCACCAAAGCAATCTCCAATTCGCTGAATAATTATTGAAAAACTGAGTTAATCCAGAGATTTAACGTGAGCCAAAGGATCAAGAAGGAGATCTACGACCTGCATGAAATCTTGAGATAAAAAGAGAATATGCCATTTTTTTTGGAGACTAAGAGACTAAAGCCTATGTTGAGTCGCTAGATAGAATAGAAAATTTGATCTCGGTAAAGTGACTAAGAGATAGACTTAAATGTGAATAATGCACATGGTATTTTCTCGAACTTAAGTGGCTTGAAAAGTAACTTGAAAATATAACATGTCTTGAAGGGTTTAGGGTTTTAGTTAAGAATTTGATACAACAAGACATAGGGTTTTGGCTAGAGGCCATGACTAATTGCAGAGACAAGGGAAAAAGCTTGGAACCATGGAAAATTTAGCTTGGGCTAATAGGGTAAAGAACAAGATAGAAGGGAAGTTGAATAAATGGAATAACATGTTCCTCTCATTGGCAGGGAGGCTACAAGTGTGTCAGAAGATTCTGTCTGCATACTCTATCTATTACTCATCAACCTGTCTCTTTAATCAATCACAGATTAAATTTATACATAAAATAATCAGAGACTTTCTGTGGTCAGATTGTAGAGGTAAGAAGAAAACACATGTGTAAGATGGGACTGGTGTACAAGGGAAATTGAGAAAGGAGGACTAGGATTAAAAGATCTTAGATGGCATGGTATTTCTCTAGTTGTCAAATGGATAACCAAATTTACACAAGGGAATGAGCCTTGGAAGGTTCTGATAAAAAATAACAATAGCAGAGCTACTCCAGCTTATTCTAAGTATTGAAAAAACTTACCATTACTTAATCTCAGGTCAGGGAAATTCAAAGTAAGAGTGGCAAGGTCAGCAATGTTCCAGTCTATCTAGAAGGGATGGGAGGAGGTAAGACTCAATGTCTCAGGTAATGGAATATTTGACTAGAAGAAAAATGTGTGTGGGGAAAAATACATCTGGTGGAACCTTAGAAAAGGAGATAAACCTTAGGCTCAATTGCAAGGATGTTCTGCAAGGAAGTGGGACTCCTTGGGTATCTGATTCTTTTCAGATATCATTAAGGAAGGGATCTAGTGTCCTGGGAATAATTAATAGCTAAATATGATATCCCCCCTCTCAAGGGAGGCATGCATAACCCTTAAACTCCCTACAACCACCTCTATTGTGCTTGACAGACTTGAGATGCTCAAGTGGTATGATGGTGCTCCCCTTTGGAACACCAAGGCCAAGTTGGTGTATAAGATCCTTACTGATACTGATACTATCTTTAAGAATATTAATGATAAGTGGAAACTTAACCTGGAGTGTATTGCTTGGAGTAAACATCTTATGAAATTATGGCATACCCCTACTGAGCCAAAAGTTCTTAGTTTCATGTGGCATTTTATTCTGCATAGGTTGTCGGTTAAGAAACTAGGTGGGGAACCAAATTTCTATTCATTCTATTATGAACCAGGGTCTGTCCTCCATATCTTCTTTGACTATCATTTTGCTAAAGCCATTTGGAGCTTTTTTGGGTTGGAACTCAATTGTAACTTTTCTATCCTGGATGTTCTTTCTAGGAATATGATGGGCTTGGACAAAAGATGCAACACTTTCTGGTCCATTCTTTCTTTCCACATTCTTTGGCATATTTGAAAAATTAGGAATGATGATATTTTCAGTAGTAGGAGTAGAATTCTTACCGACTCTCTGTGGAGACTCATTACATATAATGTTGCCTTACAGGTCACCATAGTTATACAGGTAAAGGAGCACAAAGCTCTAAAAGTTATTAGAGAGATGTAGAATGTGCTTGACAGAGAGCAGGTACCCTGCAAGATGTCTACTAAAGCTGCGATAGATTTTGACTATGATATCACCATCGGTCAGATGCTGAAGAAAATCAAAGAAAGAAAAAAGTTACCAGATAACCAGAAAGGAAAATGGGCTATGATCACACAAGGAGACATCGCAGGAGTTGCCTCTTTGACTAATTTGCAAGGAGTCCACAAAGACTCTACATGATACAACCTTGCACCTCAGGAGCAACCCTCATTTGGGACACCCTTTGAACAAGAACCTGGGATTGATTCATAATATCAGACACCTATCTCTGTCATCCTTCCACTTCCTTGGGAGGCTTGGATGTCAAATCCACATAATGACATCTTCCATGACAACCTGAAGCTTAAATGGGCAGACAATCAGATGCCATGGACAACATGGTTCCCTGGAGAATGATTTTCATCTAGTGCTTATATTTTTTGGATACATGAAACTTTGACTCCCCCAAAATGAAAGGGGTAGATGTAATTTTATAATTTTGTAAAATGATCCATGATACTACTGTAAACTCTCGTTGATATAACTCTGTTTAATATATTATATTCAATATATATATATATATATATATATATATCACAAATACATCTATTTAAAAAATTTATTTACATATGCCTATCGAATTTATGTCAAACTTAATATAAACATCTCAATATTTGAAAATAAATAATTTTATTATATCTAAATAACTGATCATTTGTCACAAATTAATTTATAAAACATCAAGATTATCCAACTTATGTTATAAATTATATAGATATCTTAAATAGAAAGAGATATAATCTTGAATGATTTCATTTACTTACATGTTATTTTAAAAGTACATTATATTATTTCTATTATTTATTTTTAAAGAACTATTTTTGTTTACTTGAAATTTATTTATATCATTGATCAATACAAATATCTTAAATACATATAAAATTTCAATATTTAAAAATTTAATATATGTATAGAGAGTAATAATTTGTAATTAAAAATCTATCTAAAAGATCTTATATACATTTTGTTGTATAAGTAATTTTTTATTTAATATTGTCATGAATTATTTATATCATAAAATAGTATAAATATCTTAAATACACCTATCTAAATTTGTTCTATAGATATCTGTATAAATTATATCAAATCAATATAAACATCTCAATATTTTAAATAAATTTATTTAAAATAATTATACTAATTACTCATTTCTAATAAAATATAAAAAAAAATACTTTATTTTGAATCATCAAATTCAATATAAACATTTCAACATTTCACAATAAAATTTTTAATATATTTATAATGATTAATCATTTGTAATTAAAAAATTATAGAAGAGATCCTATATACATCTTCATTGTATAAGGATTTTTAATTTATGTTAATGAAAATTATCTATATCATAAAATAGTATAAGAGATCTTATATGCATATTCATTGTATAAGGATTTTTATTTTATGTTGTTGAAATTTTTTATATCATAAAATAGTATAAATATTTTAAATACATCTATCTAAATTTGCTTTACATATATCCATCTAATTTATATCAAATCCATACAAACATCTCAATATTTTAAATAAAATTTGTATACTCATTAATCATTTCACATAAAATATGAAGGATAGCATAATATAAATTCATAGTATAAGTATTTTTATTTTATTCTACTGTATATGAATTTTTGTTTTATGTCATTGAAAATTATTTATATCACAAAATAGTAAAAATATTTTAAATGCGTCTATTTAAATTTGCTTTACAAATATCCATCTAATTTATATCAAATCCATACAAACATCTCAATATTTTAAATAAACAAGTGCCACGTAGTGGCCTGCACTTGCGTAATTAGTTATAATTATATATGTAATTTTGAATTTGAATTTGAATTTTATTATATATATATATA
>MU228105.1:2375929-2404594 GCA_018584345.1 Thuja plicata
TCTCTATAAGTCTCCTTTATCTTCCCAAGACAAAACTATTTTCGTTAATGAGAATATAATAACAAGAAATAAGCAACTTAAAAGGGTAAAAAGGAGACATAAAAGGGTATTGATTTGACATCCCAAAACAATTTGGAATCTTAGAAGTTATAAAACATATTTTTGACCAATCTATTAGAAAAGGATTGTCTAAAAACCGTACTGCTATTTTCTTTTTTTTTAATTCTCAAGTTTGGAAAGAGACCTTATGTCTTGATTATTTTACTTATAGAAAAATTGTATACTCTAATCTTTGAAATAAATTGAGTGATATGGTTGCAGTTATGACTGAATATTATGTATGTTATTTTTCACTTGAAACTATTTTGGTGTCACCTTAAGAGTCAATCTATAGAAATGATTATAAGAAAACATACGTATATTAAACCACACAAAGTTTTACAATTGTGTTCCATGGAAATGTTAGTAATTAGATATAAGGTAATGATTAATTGTCCATAACTATGGATATTTATATTGAGATCAAGTAAAGGTGACCCGTCTCTCTATCAAAACCATTTTTTGGCATCTACAGAGTACAATAATAAAATGTTTAAAATAAAAGGGATAAATTGACTACTTTATATGGGTAGGCTCATTTTCATCCTTACTCTATATTTTCATGATCATTTTCTTCTTAGAAAAAATTATATTGATATTCAAAAATAAATGAAGGCTCTTCAACGTGTTTTACTATGGATTATCATTCATAAATGACAAAATATAGGTATGGAGAAGTACAATTGAAATGAGAATGTACCCTCCAATTTTGTATGAATAAAACCCTAATATGTTACAAGTTTTATTGTCGTTGCACCAAAAGATCGACCCTGCCAATGCCCTATACAAATACTGTACTTATAAAGTCCATAGGAGGCGGTTAGTCCCTTGTCACAAATCCCGAAGGGAGCACAGACCATTTTTCCAACAATCTCCCCCTCAGTGTTACTTGAGGGGATTCAAACCTGTGACGAAGCTCTAATACCACTTTTTACAAGTGTGATTGTCGTTGCACCAAAAGATCGACCCTGTCAATGCCCTATACAACCACTATACTTATAAAGTCTACAGGAGGCGGTTAGTCCCTTGTCATAAATCCCGAAGGGAGCACAGACCATTTTTCCAACAATCTCCCCCTCAACGTTACTCGATGGGATTCAAAGTTGTGGCCAAGCTCTGATACCACTTGTTACAAGTGTGCTTGTCATTGCACCAAAAGATCGACCTTGTCAATGCCCGATACAACCACTATACTTAAAGAGTCCACAGGGGGCGGTTAGTCCCTTGTCATGAATCCCAAGGGGAGAGCTAACTATTTTTCCAACATAATAGAGGTCCGAACTTACTAATACTTAAGAATAAAACTCAATTATCATTTTATAACACAACAATGTAGAAAATAATCATTGGTGGTTAGAAATATTTCTTTTCTCTTGATAATACATATAGAGATTATAAGATGTGATATTGGTATAAGAAAAGAAATGTCCTTTTAGTCATTCGATGTACTCTATGTATAGCTATAAAATCTATGCTTGTATGGCTATTATCTCAATGTTTATTTTATATCACTTTCAAGATTTAATTAAACTCGTTGCTTTTTTATATATTCTAAGGCTATAGTATCAATATTTATTTAATTTTTCTTCAATAAATTCCCTTCTATGTGGATCATAGATTAGGCGTTTAACAAAAATAAGGGATAAAAGATTTGAACTACTCATTAATAAATAAATTGAATCATCTCATTAATGTGAATATTATATGTTCAATCAACTTCGAACTATTTCTTTGGACCCATTATATCTTACCACAATAGTAGAAAGAGTGCCTGATTGTCATTGAACTTCAAGTAGTGTAGGTTTAACCATTCTCTATATTTTCTCTTCTTGGTTGGAGTTGGTAGAATAATTTAGAGTCCTTTTTATTACTTCTAATATGAGCAACACCAATCACATATTAAAGATAAGTTAGATGGAAGTCATTGAAGATTGAGACAAACAACATTATACTGAAATGGACTTCACCTAATCAATATTATTCTTATTATTTTCAGTAATGTTATAGCATATAACTCTTTGAGTTTTTTAAAAAGGACACAATTTTCGTAATATGAAAAATTATGTTTATATAGCATCATTTAAATAGTTTAGAGTGGGAATGAAATTGTTTTTTGATAATATAAGAAGAGAAAGGTCTTGATCCCAATACAAAACAATGGATTAGTCTATCATAAGAGAGAAACAACAACACACCTAGAAATAGCCACCAACAAAGATTGATTATTCAAACGAAATTCGACAACACCCAAAACAACTTCATATATTAGCACAAATCCACACTATCTTTGAACAAAGAGAACAACTACCAACTAACCTAGTAGTTTGGAATTACCAGACACCCCTACCTCATAAGAGTATAAGAAATTAACCAATCTATACTTAAGTCAATTTCAATAATTAGAAAATGTAAACAAAATGGCATGCAAGCTATAATAGATAAGGGACATTAAAATAGAACTCAATTCTTTGAGGCAAAAATAATTTTCCACTTCTTTTCTAGTCATCTTAAAGTCCACCTTTAGAACTGAATTTGTTTACAAGTAAAAAATGTTATATTGTAAAAATTGTATAAACTTTATTTAATATAATGAAAATTAGTTTTGAACATTATCACTTTAAAAATAAATTAAATATTGCTATAATAAAAGATAATTCTTATAACATTTATGTTTAATAAAAAAAAACACATTTCACCTATAAATGTAACTGTCCCAAATTCTATAAACTTTCATACTCAAACTGTAACAACTTCATTTGTAATATATTTAAATATTAAAATAATATTTTAAAAACATTCATTATACTATATTTGTGATTAGGTGCTATCTTATAGGTCGCTTTCATTATATTTCATACAATCAAGAAAGCTTGAAGGATTAAGGAGAAAGGGAAATATTACTATAACCAGTGACAGTTTCAAGGATCTTGTACTTTACAAATAGACATCTTTGAAAATTTGTTGACAAATTAATCTAAAACATGTCAGGAACTCAGCAATTTTTCCAAAGTAAAGAATATGCCATAATTCTCAGCTAATTTAAAGAAAACTAGGAGTGAAATGATGTAAGGGACACTTGTTACAAATCTTAATGCCTATCTATTTTTTCAAATATTGTTTGTAAAAAAAATTTAACTGTGTACCATTCCTGTCATTTTCTAGACATTGAATGAACTATGTTATTTCATGAGTTATTGGCTAGTATTCTAATCATAGAATGGAGAAATTCTCATGCTAAATGGGTGAAAGTTTTCATTGCCTAGCTCGAACTAACCTGTGAAAATTATATTTACAGCATTTGAGTTGCTCTTATGGAGACCATCTCTGATAAATGTGGAATTGTGATGGTCCACAGACAATGGCAGTTGGAGGTTATCTCAACGTACTCAAATATTGTAAGAAAGTGTGACAGAGAACAGAAAAGAATCAATCAACAGGGTGTTATTCTACCAGTTAGTATATATTCATAGAGTGTGGTTGTTATTGCATTTTGAAGTACATAAAGAATATATTTTTTTTAATGAAATAAATTCTGTTACATTCCATTATGGAGTTGAAAGTTTGATTATGCCATTCAACAAATATGTATAGCTTTGAATCTAATCTGTTATTGGTAAGACTTTGGAAGCCTCTCCATATCATGTGGGAAAATAAGTCTACAATTGCCTAAAGTTCCGAATTTAAAGGCGACAACAGCGTGAAATTATCTTTGACTTTCAAGAGTTATTCCATTCTAATGGAAGACAATTTGCCTCCTACTTCATCGCCATACAAAATCTAGAAGTGAAACTTTGAGTCATCAATGCGTCATATTTCAACAAAATGTTTAAATTCTGGTATATGGAATAGGTAGTAAAATTGTGGGAAAATTGTTGTTATAATATATTTGATAGTGTATAATTAGGGCTCCTGTAATTTTATTAAATGATTTAGTTGTAAGATTATTTAAATTTTATAATAAAAAATTTGAAATTTAAGTTTTAATAATTGATTTTATCAATTTTAAGAAGTTTTTATTAAGAAATTTGTATGCTTGTATTAAAAAAAAGTTGGTAAATTATTAGAATAAATTAATGTATCTAATTTGTTAACAAGAATGAAATTAGATCTGATAAGGAAACAACTTGCATAATATAATTAATGATAAAAAAATATAGTACAAAAACTTGATTATATAATGTCATTTTGAGGGGGCAACTACCCAACCCACTTCAAGAAGATAGCTCCAACAGTCTTCAACAAGAATACAATCTTCAACCAGAAGATAATAACTATCCACTAGCTCTTATATATACTTAATTATATCTTGGACATCACTCACACTGACTTAGATATTTAACTAAAACCATAAGGAAAACCTAGCTACTTACATATCATTATGATAATAATTAAATAACTTATTTAATAGTTAAGGTAGCCACAAGTTGACTATTTGTAACCAATATGTATTATAGGATTATGGATGAGCACAAACCCCTTTTTGCAAAAATATTGTGCTCAACACTAATCAATTATTGACATATCTTCATAAAGTATTTATCTTCCCAAGTGTTAAATTTAACTAGAAATACTTCCATTTAGCAAGGTATTGTAGGAATCTTCTTGTTCTCGATTTCTTCACAAGACTAAAGAGAAACTCTTGATGGTGTTGATATTTTTCTCTCTATTATGTGCACCCCTAATGAATATACAAAGGGTGATATATGGTTCCTTAGCATTGGTTGAATAACCTAATTGCAATCTTTCTTGACGTAGTGACAATGCATCCAGAAATATGTCATTGGTTTGACTTCTTCTCCTTTTCCCCCCTTTGCTTCTTCTCTTTCTTTTACTCCTTTTCAATTTCCATCTCCTTCTTATTTTTCTTGTTCTTATTCTTCATCTTCTAATATTGTCACTACATATTTTTTCTTTGTAGCATCTTTTAATATCTCTTATTCAAGTGTTAACCATTGACATATTGGAGTATTGATCCATCTTGAGATGCAATTCACTCATGTGAATCATGTATCTTAAAATAACCCTCTTTCTCACATTTTCTATTATGTGAATATGCTATCCTAAAGTTCAAACTACTTAACAAAAGGGAATCCATTTACCTTGAATATCTACTTACATTGACATCATGTCTAACATAAATGATGAAATAGGTTTCTTAATTATCATAGATTTTTCTTCATTCATATCATTAAGATCAATATCCTCAATTTCTATATCATTTTGATCTATATATTTTTTTTGGTGTGAGGATTTCTTTTGCCTTTTGTCGAAGACCTTTTCATGGTACAACATATTTTATTTGCAATAAATGATACAAAATAAATAAATCCAATTTGATAAAACCAATTTAAAATTATTATTATTATAACTTACCAAGGACTATATCTTACCTCCTAGAAAAATATATCCTATCAATTCACTAATTTTATAATTGGGAGCAAATTTAGTGGAAACCCTAATTTTATAATAAATATTTTAATTATCTTTTAAACGACTTCGAATCTCATTATATAGGAGGAGAGTTGTATTATTGATAAATTCTCTACATATTAGAAAAAGTTCTTTGATTTCTTTTTTTAAGAGAGAATTAGGTGGAAACTATAACATAAACCTAATTATATTAAAAAAATGCTTGAATTATGATACAATTCCTTTCAAATATATATTGTACCAAGTTTAATGTGGCCTAAAAAAATTTAATAATAATAATAATAATAGAATTAGAGAGGTATGCACTTGTTGAAATGACCTCCAAAATAAATAAAAATTATGTGTCTCCATACTGCCAAGGTCAGGCTCTAATATCATTTGTAATGAAGCAACTTGCAGAATTGAAAAAGGTAATATTAAATATGTTACAAAGAATTTCTGATAATATGGTACTTTAAGGTGCAACCTCCTAATGCACTTCCAAGCGAGTACCTCCAATAATCTTCCATAAGAATATAATACTCAACATGATGATAATAGTTACCAACTAGTTCCTATTTATGTCTAATTATACCTTAGATGTCACCTAGTATGACTTAAATACTTGACAATAACCTGTGAGATGACCTCGCTACATATATAGTCATAATAATAATTATATAACTTCTTTAAAAGTTGTTTTAGGTGCAAATGTTGAATACTTAATAGACTAATATTTTACTTTTTCTTTAAACCATACAATACCTTACACACTAGTTGTAAAGAATTTAACTAGTCCTATTTGGGGTGTATTTGGGAATCTTAATCTTATAATATTTTTTATAATGTCATTGTGTATCATGACAATATGGGTATAGTCAATGTAAATATGTTACAATTTAAGTAATGTAAACAATTATTGATACTTCTTTAAAAGTTAAGGTGACTACAAGAGGACTACTCATACCCAATGCACACTACAATTTTAGGACCATAGAAAATTTATTTACATTATATATATTTTTAATTGTAATATTTGATAATATGCACTATTATACATATTAAAGAGAAAATATATGTCTTCCAACTATTGCCTTACTATATCATATATCAATAATTGTTTACATTACTTAAATTGTAACATATTTACATTGACTATACCCATATTGTCATGATACACAATGACATTATAAAAAATATTATAAGATTAAGATTCCCAAATACACCCCAAATAGGACTAGTTCAATTTTTTACAACTAGCGTGTAAGGTATTGTATGGTTTAAAGAAAAAGTAAAATATTAGTCTATTAAATATTCAACATTTGCACCTAACACAATTGTACCACTTCTCAATTAAAACTTTTTACTGTGCAAGCAACTTTGTCTTGCACATACAATATTGAATTAATAATCTATAAACAATAAAATTTTAATTTAATATGGTATAGAACTCTATACCCTAATCATACTTGTTTAATAGATTGCTTATGATTAAAAATTAAAAACTTCTTACCCATAGATTTTATGGGTGTATTCATCAATTTTGTTGTGAAATTATTTAATCATTAATAAGTTTGTTATGTAACTATAAATTTACTTAGCTACGCTAAATGTAAATGAATGATGTTCTATAGAATAGTCCATAAAGTTGATTTACAGATTTGGAGTGAAATTATTATTTCTATATCTAAATTATAGTAGTAAAATGGCATCCTTATAAAAATTTACTTAAATTAATCCTTTAATTATAATACTTTTAAATATAACTCCATAGTAAATGAGCATAAATATGTTTCATAAATAATAAGTATATCACTATATCAATTATTTATATGTATTATTCCTAGTAGAGATAAAAATGTTCAAATGAACTTCATGTAAATGAAAATTCTACAAGTTTGAAGTCATTATCATTGTACACTAATAGAAAGACATAATAGCTAGTGAAAATCAAATAATAATTTATTTTTAGGAACTTTCTACTGGGCCAGATTTGCTTGCCTTGGATTATTTTCTAAATAATAATATGGTATCAGAATATACTTTTGAGAAAATTTGTATGAAAATAGTATTATTCTCTTATTTAGCAGTCATTTAATTATCAAAGAGAGTTTCAAAACTTACAATTAGAATAAACATTTGAATGACATAATAATTTTTATTATTAGAGAATCCCTACCACTAAGATAGGGGATTTGAATCCAAAATAGAATGGCGAATATCACACTGGTGAATGCCATTGTGACTACATAACCAAAGACTATACATTTAGTAACATTTGTCATTCATTAACATCTCCTACTTATTATAGTGTTCTTATAAATATACATTAAAAACTCAAATTTCACTTAGCCAAATAACCTATCCCTAAGACTTACAGAATAAAACTTGTTGATTACACAAAATAAATACATATTTTGAGATGATCTCTCTTTCAAGAAATACATTTTGAATCACACACAACTCCATCAAGCTACCTCACGAATCTCAAAAGGGTGTATCCTGGGGATGAACTATTGAATTCTCATTCAGTTATGAGTTCTCAAATTATTTGACAATCATAAGACAACAAATAAATAAGTATGAAAATAGTATTATTCTCTTATTTAGCAATCATTTAATTATCAAAGAGAGTTTCAAAACTTACAATTAGAATAAAAGTTTGAATGACATAATAATTTTTATTAGAGAATCCCTTCCACTAAGATAGGGGATTTGAATCCAAAATAGGATGGTGAATATGACACTGGTGAATGCCATTATGACTACATAACCAAAGACTACAATTTAGTAACATTTATCATTCACTAACATTTCCTACTTATTATAGTGATCCTATAAATATACCTTAAAAAATCAAATTGCACTTAGCCAAATAACTCCTCCTTAAGGCTTACACAATAAAACTTGTTGATTACACAAAATGAATACATATTTTGAGATGATCTCTCTTTCAAGAAACACATTTTGAATCACAGACAACTCCATCAAGATACCTCATGACCCTCAATAGAGTGTATCCTCGGGCTGAAATATTGAATTCTCAGTTCTGAGTTCTCAATTTTGAAACAACAAATTATTTGACAATATTCCATACTAAGCTCTTACATAGCTCCATCAAGTTTTTTTGGTGATCTTCATAAAGGTATACCTCTTGATCACATAATCATAAACTCTTTAGGCAATAATCATATTGAGCTCTACACCAAGCACCTAACTTGACTCCAAAAATCAAATTTACAATATATGTATGTTTGAAATCTGCCAACATTTACAAGAAAAAGTATATTGAAAACAAGAAACTAGAGCCAAAAACGCTTCATGTAAAGCAACATCTTAAAGGAAATTCCTCAATCTTCCGATACCACTAGCTTCCAATCCTTGCTCTCTAAAATTAACACTAGAAAAAGTATTAAAACCTCCAAAAGTCCAATTTAAAACATCATCATATGGATTCTAATAAAAAAAATTAATAATTGATAAACAACATAATATTCTCTAAAAAAATGTGTCTCAATTGCCTTGAGCTCCATATTATGGATTTAACTTTGTAGAATGAAAATTTTCTCTTCACTGAGTGGATAATTAGCTCCCAACAAATAGGACTTTAAATAGGCATCAAACAAATTCCTATTGATACTCTTGATGGTATCATTAATGAGAAGAACATGAATGCACTCATACCAACCTTGTGGACTCACCATTAATTTCAGACCCACCTAATTTTGTTGACTTATATCGACCTTATATGAGCACAAATGGAATCTCCAAATTACTTTAGCTTAGATGAGCTGCTCATCAAAATTTACAAATATCGTGTTTCTTCTCAATAGAAATTTACAAGCCTCCTTACACGCCGCTAGTGGCAGTACAATCTAGAAAATGAGGCTTCATTTAAAGTGCCAAAAAGTTTTTAAAAAAAATGAACATGGAAAGGTAGTGTGCGGGGATTAAAATGGTGCCTCCAAAAAAGAGAAATTTATACTCTATATCATGGTGCTAAGGGTTGCGGCCTTAAAATGGATGTAAGGTCCAGGCTCCAATCAAATATTGATACTTCTTTCAATCTTCAGAACAGAAAACCAAATATACATTGAGCATCATTTTTATGCAAACCTGTCAATGCTTCCAAAACAGAACTGTGCATGTTTCATTGATGAATCCGTGCATACAAGGGAAGAAATACAGTTTCACCAACTACCACCGTGACTACATAACCAAAGACTAAACTATGTAATAATAATAACATTAGCCAAGAACCACATGCCCTTAGCCTAGCACAAACCCCTCTCCTGGGCAAATGGTAAAGAACAAATGATTACAAACATTTTCCATAAAAATGTAAATCGAACAAATGATTACAAACATTTTCCATAAAAATGTAAATCAACTCACACTATACAAATTTTATATATGGATTTCTATAATGTATATCTTTTATACTCATGATATTCAATTTTTAATGTTATAAACAATCATATAACAAAGTTAAAAGTGAGATAAGAATTCAAAAGTAACACAATTATCATGTTGTCAAAGCCAATGCTCTCATCATATTCACAATTACAATTATTGAACCATAATGTTACCATAATCATAATAGAACAATTGAGCCAAAATAATTTCAATAGTTAAAACCACTATTATCATATTCACAATAATCATGATTGAACCATATTGTTACCATAATCATAATAAAAAACTTGGGCCAAAATGATTTCAACAATAGTTAAGACCACTATTTCTAAAAGAAATCCAACTAATGGTAGCAATCAAATAACAATAGTCATGGCAATACTATTTCCATAGTCATGACAATTGATAACAATAGTAAAGACATTATCATTTTCACAATCAACAATTTAACAATTATAGGAAAATTATAAAAACAACATTCAACTACCAAGGCAATGATTAACTACTGATAGAACCCTTAGAAAAATTTCAAATAAATGATCAAACACAAGAAAAAGTAAATGCTCCAAAACCACATCTAATAACATACCTAGAATAATAGTAAAGTTATCATAAAAATCTATTTTCCCATCATATTTAAGAAATGCCCTTAGGCCAAACCATGAGTAACCTAAAGTAAACCTATTTTACAAGAACACAATTCCTTCCAAAGAGGGTCACTTTGATAAAGAGTTCCCAAATTATAATTAACAAAATGACAAAAATAAGTAGCTAATAAAATGAAAAGTATCAAATAAGCAAGAAATATCTCTTTAGATTTTGAATTTCTCAAAATCATTTTCTTCTAATGCATACACTAACTATTACTCTAAAATAAAAGTTTTAAGGAAACCTAGATACATTACGAAGTATTATTTCCAATGATTAATTCATTAAGAACAATAAAGTCCACTAAATACCAAGTTACAAGATGCAAAATTTATCCATAAGATTTAGGCTTAGCAATTATAAGTCTTTCCACAAGTAATATTTACCTAGATTTAAAATAAAAGTTGCTAGTAGTTAGAGGTCATAAATCATGACCACCTTATTACAAATTCAAGTGATAACATATATTTATATAAATATAACCTATCTACATATGTATGTACGTATGTATGTATGTATGTATGTATTCAAATTCATAAATATTGTATTATAATTATATTGTTAATGCATTACTTATAACAATATGAGATAAATTAAATTATTAAGACCTTTAATGTACTAGATCATGATACAAGTAGGCATACATACATATTTGCAGATAGGTAGATATTATATATGTTAATATAAAAAATAAATAAGAATGTTAAAACATGCAGATAAAATAGAAAACAACTTCATGTAATCAAAATCAAATTGACTAAGTAATAAGAACCCAAATGATAATCATACAAATACTCTCAAGCTTTTGTATCTTATTAATTTCCCCTTCTTTGATGTAAAATGTTTATGTTAATGGTATTATTTTTGTAACGACCCATTTTTCCAATTTAAGCCACATAAGCTAAACATGTTAAAATTCCTCCTATGTCTATTCCATAATCATACTCGGTCAATCGCTAATGACTAATCGACCAAAAATTTTAAATAAATCAAGTAATCATGAACACATAATTTTATTTTCCATATATTCATTTCGAACATTACATAAAGATAATACAACCAAGAGTAATCGACCATACTGTCGAATTACGATAATTCCATAAAAGAATAAATTACAATGTTCAATGTATCAGGATGTCGACCATCTATGTCGAGTACCTTACATCATAATAGAAAGATAAATACAACTACATCATGTACAAGACCATAAGGTCATAAAATCAATATAATAAATGCCAATAGACAACTATCCATTTGCATGCTCTGGTCTCCTAAGCCATCAGACTCCTGCTCAAACGCAAATCTCGAGATGAGAGTGTGGTTCAGGGGCTTAATCCACCCAACCACGGAGTGGTTAGCTCCCTTGAGGCTTATCCTAAAATGAAGAGTGCACCGACCCTGCCCAAGAAGTCTACCTCATGACACTAATGGATCAGAAGGAATCTGGTGTGTCCGTGAGTCTAACTACTTTCCACAAGTTTCTAAATATATTCTATTAACAGATTCAGGAAGATGAAACATAACCATACGCATTTAAGGAAAACATGTATTACCAAGCTTTGGCCAAAGCACTTTAAAACCAGACTTCTACTAGAAGATAATGCAAAATTAAATTACCCTTTCTTGGGATTCCACATCCTACACCTTCATTTGCAATTTTCAATTTGAAATAAAACATAAAAACAACACCACAACAAATATACAGCATAAAGAAAATAAGTTTTCCTCATTTCAATTCTATTTCCAACTTTGATTTGTAAATTTGTCTCTTTGTTTAAACTATGTAAGTCTGAGTTTTTGAGTGAATGGAAAGATCACATGCTGAACAAAAATAAACTATAATCTTCTACGTTTCCTAAGTGATCCTTTTTGATAAAATGTCCCAAACAAGTTTTCCATATATCCTTTCTAAATCTCAAGTAAAGTTTAATTATTTTCAACAAGATGTGAACTAACATGATGCTGGAAATCTTCCACACAATGAATTATATGCACACCAACAGAATAAAATGGTTGAGTTTTTGCTAGCAAGACAAAAATTTTGATTGCTGTCTAAAAAATGAATCAAGTAAAACTATTTACTTTAATGTTTTGAACAAGTTGAAAATTTAATCAATGAATTGATGTTGGAGTGGTTTCCTATACAAAATTTATAATGTCTCATATACTGATTTTACTGGAAGATTTTCTTTGAGTAGTCATCTACGAGTTCTGGAGTTTACTAAAATCAGAACAAATCTGAAACTTCCAGATCTAAAAATACTTTGTAATATATAATCACATCTGGAGCTTTTTTTTCTCTTCTTTTTTTATAAAAATAAAGCTTCAGATTATGAAAAAAAATTTCTTTTACTCCTCTAGATTTAACTGTGAAACTGGTGTTCAATGGATGATACAGAGATTCAGCATAGAATTTTATTCGGGCATCAACTTACTGGTGAACGAAAACCATTTTCTAATCAAGGAAAACAAAACAGACAACTACCATCATACATGCTTAATATACAAATTCAATTAAACTACCAAAGAAAAGACATTGATTATCTCTACCATATCCGTGCATAAACAAACTGGATACTCCAAATCGGTGCAAGCCTCCCCTTCGCCCTGAATATACCACACCTCCTCCAAGCATAAAATAATGTTTCTTCTCTCTCAAAACTGAAAGCTCCTCCAAGAAAACATTTTAATTTAATGAACACCTTCCTTATTGTAAAGATGTGGAAATTTCTCCTTTGTCAAAAGCAAGCCCTCCCTCCCTTCTTCAAAACAGTCCTCCTCCCAAAATGATGCGTTATTTTCCCTGGTGCTATGTGCAACAGTTTTTTTTGGATCTAATGAATTTCTCCCTCTTCTCTAACCTATGGCTTCTTCCCTTTTTAATCTTTCATGTCTCTTCTTATCATATTTTCCACGCATATCACATGAAATCACTTAGTTCCTTCAAAGAACTCCCACCTCTTTTAACTTACAGTGAGAGTATCCAACTGCCCAACTAGCATGCAAACACCGGTTCTAAAGAGGTTTTTTTTTAAAGGAACTCTCACTCCCTCATTACGATAAAACATTTCCCCCACGTTTACTTTTAATGTGATCCCCATTCTTTTCCATGCAAAACACACCCAAAGTTCAATTAACTCTTGTTAACTTCCACCTCTTCCAAGACCACTTCCAGTTCTGAATTTCTATCTATGCTGAGCAGTAGTGTCGACCAATAGGGATTCACAAAAACACATGAAAGGATGGAGTTCCACATATTCGACACCCACTCCATGGAATATTCTCTATCTATTTGTGTTATGTGCTTGAATGTGACCTCTAAATTAGGCACAAACCCAACATAGTCCTTACTCAATCATTCAATTTGCAAAGATGAACATGAATTGTTCATTTCGCAAACTTGATTGAAGCGACCTATTGTCTCCTAATTAGTTGGGGATGTCGAATTTACTCTCAGAATGAGAGCCAACAACCTTGACCATCGCTAAAATGGAGGATTTCTAAAGCATGAAAGGTAAGCAAATTGTCATTAATCTATGAAAGAAAATGCAATTAATCTAGAAGTGAAGTCCCATTAAACTAGAATTGAAATGCATATTAATCTAGAAAGCTTGAAAGATGATGAAATTAAGCTACTAAATATGTAAGAAAACTACATTAAAATGCAACATATTACTAACCCAAATGATAATAAATTAATTATGCATCAAAGCTTAAAAGCATGAAAAATCAAGACAAATTTAGCTATAGTTTTGATACTCTTCAATTCCTCCTCCCAAATGAAGAAATAAGGCCCATAATATAGAAGAACCATGGAAAGAGGGTGAAGAGTTTCTTGAAAAGAAATGGTTGCCTCTTCATTTTCATGGATGGAGATTGAGACAAAAATGCAAGAATTATTTAATTAAAAGAGTGGATTATTGCCACATGAGTGACCTTTCATATAGAATTATGGAATTCTTTTTGAGGATAATCCATTAAAATAATTAAATAACTATTCAATTTCTTTTGATGTATATTAGCTAAAGGGGGTGGAATTAATTTAATTTAAAAGCACTTAGGACTTTAGAATTAAATTAATTAATCATAGGGATTTTTAGCTAATAAACTTTGATAATTTAGGAACTAAATATAGTGTCAGGTTTATGCAAACTTAGGTTTTCTGCATTGAGACTAAGTCAATTAAAGTCAAATAGAAAGGAGAATTTGCCTAGTATAATAGGATTTCGATGATGAGAAATTGAAGGAGCACACCAAAATTGATTGGAATTATAAGGTGCCAATTTTGGGGTGTTACATTTTGTCCCTCTTTGAATTGATGTGCTAGCAGCGCATTGATTCAAAGAATAGTCTGATGTGAAGATGAAGATTTTGGAAGTCTAGGTTATGTTGCCAAGACGCCGATCAGATTAAGAAGCGGAATCATCTGAGAGAAGATCAGAATCGGGGTTAGATTGCCCCAATGTCCACTGATAGCTAATGAAGATCTAGGGCTATCTCCAGAATCAGGGTTAGATTGCCCCAATGTCCACTGATAGCTAATGAAGATCTAGGGCTATCTCCAGAATCAGGGTTAGATTGCCCCAATACGAAGGTTAGCCTTCTGAGATCCAGGTTAGGTTGCCTAGATAACGGTCTAAAGATCTTTTGAGAGCCATTGTCAGAACGAAGCATAACTTTCAAGTTTTAGGGTTAGATTGCCCCAATACCTAATAAGATTTCAAGAATCATCTCCAGAATGAAGCTTGACCCTTGAGGATCCGAGTTAGATTGCTCAAATACCTAGAAAGATAGATGACAAGATGCGAGATATCAAGATGCCTCTAGAGATTCAAGATCATGGAATATCCAATTTTGACCATAAGGTACAAAAAAATGAATATGCCCCAAGTGATGAGATGCCCCTAGCGATGGGGACTTTTGATTCAAATCAGACTGATTCAAGAATAATGCAAAAATATTCAATGCTGCAATCATCCTGCCCCCTTGGGAGCGAAATCGAAAGATGACACATCATAAAGATGATGAGAGTGAGTAATCGTATATAGAAATAAGATCAAAGATCCAGAGAAATCAGAGAGAGACAGAGTCGATTTGGAGCGATCAGGAAATCCTATTGATTAGGTTTGACCATAGTCGACCAAGTTTGACCAGAATTGACTAGTGTTGACTTTGATGAAAAGACTGTAGAAGCTGAGAAAATGATGATGAGAGATGATTCTGACAAGAAAGCGATGTCAGAAAGTTGACTACACAAGCATCTGATCGCGTCAGTCCCAAAATTTTAAAACATGATTTCAAGCTGCTTAGGAGTGTTAGATTTCAATTTCAATTTCGATTTTGATTTCGATCATGAAAATGGATTCAGAACGGTCCATTTAGCCAAGGGTACAATTTTCGCGGAACACAGAGCACTTTTAAAAATTAGGTCAAAAGCTATATAAGGCCCAGAGGGGTCATTTTCAAATTATTATTCACCTTTTGACTTTAGCGATGGCGAGAGCTCCAGCTGACATTGATAGCATTCCCGTGCATACACACCGATTCGAGTGCTCCTGACGACACAAATGGCCACCAGAGTATGACGCACCTGTAAGTAATCACAACATTATCCTGCATTTCAAATTTTTATCAATTTTATAGCATTTTAGCATGTTTTTAAGCCTTTTAGGGTCTGTCGCATCCAATCTCGCATGAGGGAACAGTTTCCTCATGTCGGCCTAGATCGCCTTTTGCGCGAGGAATCAGATTCCTTACGCAGGTCAGGGATTCCTCACATGGGTCCCTCCCTTGCACTTACGTGAAGTTCACGCTTACACTGCGTGAGATTTTAGGAATCTCACACGGGAAGACATCCTGTCTCACGTGAGTCAGAAAGCTCACGCGGGAAAAGAGTTTCCTCGCATGGAAAAATTGCTTAAGTTAAAAAGTTGTCATTTTTTTAAGCCGCAGAGTCAGCCAGTTACAATGTCTCAAGACTATGTTTAGGATAGGTCCATAGCTTTATTTGCTATTATTGCTTTGAAAAATCATCATGTTGAGGTATTGATCCAATTTTGTCACTTTCTTTGCAGGTTGACTTCCCTGATATCGCATTCCGGTCACATCATCTTGTCATGGGTGAGTTACTGCAGAGACTATCAGATGCTGATGGTGCCCATATTGATGGTCTCAGATTGTCATACCTTCATGATGCACCCAATATTCAGGTAAATCACAGTCTATTGGGCGCACTGGTCAAGCATTTCCATTCAGAGATGAACACATTTCATTTTCCGTAGGGGAGATGACAGTTACTCCCAAGGATATTTACAGGATTCTGAGAGTACCCTTTCACGGAGCTCATGTGGAGTATGATACTCAGCCGAGAGCAGGTACACTGGCACTAAGAGCAGTATTTTGAGATGATCTAGTGATGGGTCAGGCTATTTCTTGGGAGGATTTGATTCGTAGCTACGACGTAGATCACCCACTGGTGGTTGTCTTGGCACTTTTCTCGAGTTGCCACTTGGTGCCTGATCGAGGGCAGCATGGGTTAGAGTGCGGTTGGGGCGGCATGTTGCAGAGGATGCTCACTACACCTGCAGTGACTTTCAGATGGGGCGAGTGTATGCTCACTCAGATGTATCATGAGATGCACTAGATTATGTATCAAGGTGCATGGACCATGGCAGCGGGAGTCATCATTCTTCAGATCTAGGCCTAGGAGCACCTTCCCATATGTAGGCTAATTTTCCATGACACACGACAGCCTTTGGAGCCGTATAAATACAGATACGCAGGTCCTATGACCCAGCCCGCGCTGGGTAAGATAGAGCAGTGGCAGGCTCAGATAGATGACATGGCAGCAGTTGTATGGCGGCCTTGGATAGCCACAGAGGTATGGGATGATGGATGGCATGAGCTGTCATATATGTTCTATTCATATCCTTTGATTGGGTGTACCATCAGTGTCATTGAGCATTTCTTACTCACATGAGTGTTGTGCCTATTCGGAAGACCTTAGGATGTCTCACAGGAGTTTTTCACTTATGCCCGATTCGTCCATGAGATGAAGAAGGGTTGCCAGAGACAGGTGGATAGAGGCTGGAGTATGATAGATGCTTGAGTACCACCAGCTAGGTGGGATTACATGGTCAGAGTGACGAATGCAGGTATGACACCTGCATATAGGGACCACATATTAGCACACCCATTCCCGAGATATACAGATCCTGTTGGCCCGATCCCCCATGTACATCAGCAGGAACAACATCCACCCTTGCAGTAGCAGGCACAATAGCTGCCCTTGCAACAATAGGCACAGCAGCCACCCTTTTAGCAGCAGGAGAGGGTAGTATGACCAAGGACTGAGAAGATTCCTATCCCCACTAGACCTATGGGGTTAGATGTAGGTGTCGGGTGCAATGGCAGTCAACAGGGAGAGGACACCATCATGGATAATACTGTTCTGATTGATCCACAGGCAGGTGGACAGGTGACATAGTTACAGGAGGCTCTCCGGAGGGTCCAAGAGAGAGCTAGACAGTCATAGAGGGAGCGGGATGACTTCCATACATAGGTGATCGTTTAGGAGACTCGGGTAGCTGAGTGAGACCAAGAGATCCAGGAGCTACAGGAGGCACTGGCTAGATCACAGATAGAGATGAGGTATGAGGCTGCTTAGGTAGCTTATTACTATGTTGCTTACACGATTACAGTTCTTGATGTAGTAGATCAGGTTCAGCCATTTTTAGAGTATGCTGGGGCAAGGGCCGCTCCACAGGGACCACCTCCTCAGTAGTAGGGTATGCCACCCCCTCAGCAGCAGGGTATGCCATCTCCTCCACCTCCGCCGGGTGGTTAGATGAGACACTTGACATACATATTGTACCACCATTTTGACATTTTGTGCTCGAGTAGCACCCTTGTACATCTGACCAATCGATATATGTGTGTGTGTGTGTGTGAGCTCGATTTTGGCATCATTGTACTTGTTTATATATTTCTTTAGATTTATATGTCTTAGGAGATGTTTCTTATATGATTTAGATGTATGGATTAGAAATGTATGCCGTGGATGACTATGCAAATGTTTATGCACATGTTTTATTGATGTATGAATGAATGCAATGCAATGATAGATGTTAGATGAATAAATGCTATGTATGATTTGATTTATGCTGATAATGGATGCACATGTTTATGGATATATAAATGTAAATGAATGTATGGAAATGCACTTTTTGGAAATGAATGTAATGCAATGGTACTAATCATCTCATGTAGGATATTGCAATATACAACAGGTACTAACCAAAAGAATACGAACAAAGATCGAAAGCAAGGACTAGACACTTTTGCAATCAAGAGGAAGCTAGGATAAAAGATGAGGACCTTCGAAGAATGAGAAGACAAATGAAGAGAGCACAAAAACCGTCGATATGCAAGCCTCAAATGCAAATACAACTCTAGGACTTGGTTGTTGGACTCATCATATAATCATCATCGAGTATTTTGGAACATCGAAGTCAATACAATCCTTACTGGTGCCACTATGACTATAAGGATATGAATATGACTTTCATCGGATAAAATGTAGGAAACAAACATAAGCACTAGGGCATAGGAACCAAGATGACCTGAACATTGTTTCTAGTTTGATATAGTAAAAGTACACAAGTAAACAAACAGAGAAATAACAGTCAAGGAGATAGTTCCAACGTCCCCTTGGCGTACAAATAAACAAGATTGAGGGATGTGAGGCTTTTCCACCTTAATGCAGAAGCTCTTATCACATACATCCTATTTATTTGACATTGTCGGATGATCAAAACCACACCACAAGCAGTAGACAAAGAAAATATCAATGAAATTCATGAGAACATACAGCATACGAAGAAAGATTCAATCATAGCTCCACACGTTTCAAGGATTACGAAAATGCCTATGTTTAGGGTGTTGGAAAACACTGTTGTGCTTGTGAGTGCTTTGTGTTGGATTGTTATCGAGAGATGTTTATGTTGCGATATATCCGATGTGTGTTGAAAAACATGGATGTGTCCAAAGAGAGTGTTGAAAAACACTATTTGATTAGGGTGTTGAGAAACACTAGTTTGCGCCAGTAGAGAGTTATCCTTTAGAACTAACAAGATTACTGACTCAAGTGTAAATCAAAGAGCGATCAAAGTGGGGAGCCATGCCCCCAAGTAATGAATGGATTGAAGTCAAACATGCAAATAGCAAGTCGATGTGAGAAATCTCAATAAATTAGCGACAGTAGGAAAACTCAGTGAGAACCACTGTGACTGTTGTGAGAGAGATTCTCAAGCATAAAGATTGATGATGAGATCTAGGCATCAGCAAGCAGACTCAGTGAGAACCACTCATGACTGATGCAAAAGAGAGTCTCAAGGAGAGACGAAGTGCTATAAAGCATCGACAGGCAAACGCAGTGAGATCCACTGGTGACCAATGCAAGAGGAGAGAGACTCCAAAAGATAAGACAATGCCCCCTAGTATGAATAGTTTCAATCCATGTGAAGTTGAGAAAAATCTCGAAGATGATTGAGAGCGAAAGCCTGAGCAAACTAAAGCAGGAAAGCAAAGTAAAGCGGGAAAGCAAACTGAAGCAGGAAAGTAGGATAGCAACTGCAAGAAAGCTAAGAGATGCTGCGATAGATAGAGCATTGCAGAACAAGAGGTGCCTGTTTACCAGGTTTTCACCATCTTGGCAGAAATTCTATTTTTGCTATCATGATGCCTATTTACCAGGTTTTCATCAATGACACATTTTTCTCTTTTTCTCTTTTTCTCTTTTTTTGTATTTTTATTTTTTCAATTTTTTTGTTGTATTTTTGATCTTTTTTATTTTTTATTTTTTCAATTTTTTTGATATTATCAAGGCACCTATTTACCAGGTTTTCACCAGGACAATAGGTACATTGAAGTGCCTATTTGCCAGGTTTTCACTACGATGATCATTTTTTCAGGACATTTTACAATTTTTAGGATTTTCTCAGAATAAAGTATGTACATGAGCATTCAGAAGACATGTCAACTGTAGAACTTCTTCAGGTGAAGAGCATTGATAGGCTCTTTGAGTTTTTCACCTTCTTTAGTTGAAAGCTGGTAAGTGCCAGACCCAAATACTGTAGTAATAATATATGGACCAAGCCAGTTTGGCTCAAATTTTCCTTTTTGAATCTGTTGTTGTTGATTCTTAGGATTCTCTCTCAGGATGAGATCACCCATTTGGAAGTCTCTAGGTCTGACCTTCTTGTTATAGCTTTTAGATATCCTCTTCTGATATGCTCGGAGATGATTGAACACCACCTTCTAACGTTCATCTAGTAGTTCAAGCTCTTATAGCCGAGATATTCTAATATCATCATCAGTAATGAGGCCCTTCAAAGAGACTCTCAAGGTAGGAATCTCAACCTTGATAGGTAGCACTGCATCTGCACCATAGACTAGAGAAAAGGGTGTGGCCCCTTTTGGTGTTCGTATACTGGTGTGATAAGCCCATAAAGCCAGATTGATCTAGAGATGCCAGTCTCATCCAGATTTGTGTATTGTACGGTGTAGGATCTTGAGAATTGTCTTGTTTGAAGCTTCAGTCTATCCATTACCCCAAGGATAATAAATATATACTGCAATACTAAATCTTGTGGGTATCATCCCCACCTTAGTTTTAATTTCTTTTGGAAGGTTTCTGGGTAACCAAATATTGTGTTATGTGTTCTGTATGTATTTTTACTTTCAAGTTATATGCGTGCAAACAAATAAGTTAATCTGATTGTGGATTAAAAGGATTAAGTTTTATTGGTTCCTGATTCACCCCCCCTCTCAGTCACTGAATAATCTTGAACTTAGTGCACAAATTTGTTAGATCTTTGTTCTTGAATTGTCCCTCATTGTCAGTGATTATAGATGAGGGTACACCATATCTATAGATGATGTAGTTTAGTATAAACATAGCTACAGACTTGCCATCAGCTACACAGAGAGGTACTGCCTCAACCCATTTGGTAAAATAGTCAGTAGCAGTAATGATGTATTTATGTCCTCTCAAAGAAGACGGATATATCTGACCCACTAAGTCAAAGTCCCATTGTTGAAATGGCCAAAAAGTAATGAAGGGAATGAGCTCATTGGCTGGAGCGTGAATCAAATTACCATGTAGTTGACATTGTTTGCAAGACTTAGCAAACTGTGTAGCTTCCTTCTCCATGTCCGGCCAATAGTAACCAGCTCTAATAAGTTTACGAGCTAGTGTCAGACCATTTGAGTGAGACCTGCAAATGCCTTCATGTACCTCTTCTAACACGCGTTTGTACTCATCAGGTTCTAGACACCTAAGGAGGGTACCGTCTAGACCTAGTCTATACAAGTCATTGGCTATAATGACATACCATGAAGCACTACGGATTAAATGATGTTTCTCATTTCGAGTATATGTGTCAGGAATAATTTAGTCATGAAGATAAGAGAAGATATGGTGGTAGTGAGATGAGTCATGTCCAATGACTGAACAGATCATCTGGGAATCAGGTGAATCGTAGGCAGGGTGGCATAACATCTCCACTAGGAATTCATGTCTGAAATCATTTTCTGGCATTTGTAACATAGAAGCCAGAGTAGCCATAGCATCAGCTAC
Organism: Thuja plicata; assembly: GCA_018584345.1. NCBI lineage: Eukaryota > Viridiplantae > Streptophyta > Pinopsida > Cupressales > Cupressaceae > Thuja > Thuja plicata. The sequence goes on from MU228105.1 coordinate 2,398,140, forward strand.
TTTATTATCTACCCTTGGGATTTGTTGGAAAGTAACATGTGAAAAGTATTTCTTAAGGTCGTCAACCATTTTTTTATAGGGCACTAGCTTTTCATATTTTGTTTGATAGATGTCGTTCACTTGATTGATAACCAGTTGCGAATCTCCAAAGAATTTTAACTCATCAACATGCCATTCAATAGGGATCTTTAGTCCATTGATCAAAGCTTCATACTCAGCAGTGTTATTTGTACAAGGAAACATCATTTTGTATTCCTTTGGTAAGGAATACTGCTGGGGTGTAATAAATAAAATTCCAGCTCCTGACCCCTGCTGGGTGAATGATCCATCAAAGAACATGGTCCATGTCTGATGCATGAGAAGCATGATGGACTCATCTGGGAATTCAATCCTTAATGGTTGATGATCTATAATAGGTTCCTCAGCCAACTGATCTGCAATCGCTTGTCCTTTGATAGCTTTCCTCTCAACATATTTAATATCAAATTTACTGAGAAGCACGACCCATTTAGCTAGTCTACCCGTGAGGGTAGCTTTACTGAGTAAGTATTTTAATGGATCAATTTTTTCAATTAGCCTTATAGTGTGAGCTAGCATGTAGTGTTGTAACTTCTAGGAAGCAAACACCACTGCTAAGAAAGATTTCTCAATTACAAAATAATTCATTTCATAAGAGACCAATGTTCTACTAATATAATAAATGGCTCTTTCTTTATTATTTTGATCTTCTTGGGCCAATAGAGCACCCAAATATGTTTATGTAGTTGAGATATATAAGATCAATGATTTCCCCTGAATAGGAGGCATTAATATAGGCAGATTGGCTAGATATTGTTTGATCTTTTGGAAGCCTTGTTCACATTCTTTGTTCCATTCATAAGTCACACCTTTATGTAGAGTTTTAGTAAATGGTTGTGACTTGTCAGCTAGCTACGAGATGAAACGCTAGATAGATTGAAGCCGACCTTGGAGACCTCTAATTTGTCTGATATTGCAATGGGGAGGCATTTCCACGATAGCTTGCACTTTTGCAGGATCCACCTCGATTCCCTTTGCAGAGATAATATAGCCAAGTAATTTTCCTGAAGTAACCCCAAATGCACATTTCTCAGGGTTAAGACGTAGCCTGAATTTTTTCATATGATCTAGTATAGGGCCTAGATCAGTGAGGTGTGTCTTCCTGTCCATACTTTTAGTGAGCATGTCATCCACGCAGTCCTCCATTGTCTTATGTATCATGTCATGAAATATGGTAGTGACGGCTCTCTGATAAGTAGCTCCAGCATTTTTTAGTCCAAAAGGCATAACATTCCAGCAAAATGTATCCCATGTACAAGTAAAAATGGTTTTCTCTTGGTCCTCTAGTGCAATTTTGATTTGATTATAGCCAGAGAAACCTTCCATTAGCGAATACATCTCATACCCTGTTGTCATATCCACAATCATGTCAATGTTGGGAAGTGAAAAATCATCTTTTGGACATGCCAAATTTAAGTCTTTAAAGTCTGTGCAGACTCTGATAGATTTGTCATGTTTAGTCACTGGGACTATGTTAGAGATCCACTCTACATAATCAATTGCTCGGATGAACCCAAATTATAGAAGTTTTTCCAATTCTGCCTTGACCAGTAGAGCTACATGTAGGTGCATCTTTCTAAGTTTTTGTTTGACTAGTTTCACACCCGGAGCTATTGACAAATGATCCATGATGAGATCAGGATCTACACCCGGCATGTCAGAATATGTCCATGCAAAGTTTATCTTTTTATCCTTGAAGAAGTTTGTGAATTTTTTAAGTTCATCTATAGATAATGATTTGGCCACATGAATGATGTGTGGATGTTCTGTTGTTCCCAGATTTACCAGCTGAGTTGGCTCAATTAACATTGATGAGCGTTCCTGGAAGTGACTTAGAAGTGCATCAAGTATCTCATCCTCAAGTTCCTCAGAGAGGTTTTCACCTTCAGATACGTCTTTTATTTTTACTTTTTTTTGGCTCTGACACTACCACAATGTGGTTTTCACCATTCGAGCACCTATTTTTTCTTCTTTTAATTTTATGACTAAGATACTTGATATCAGCCTCGGTCATGTTGACACTTTCTTCACTAGTGGAGGACATTATGGGTTCAACAGCATGAAGGTAGCAGGCTAGAGCGTAGTCATTCTGGAATGTAAGGACTTCATTGGATGAAGAAGGGGAATTCCAGTCTATTAACTCAGGATGTTGGAGTGAAAGAGATGTGACGGGTTCCAGTGCATTCACGGTATAGTCGTCAAAAGTGTTGACTAGCAAGCTAAGAGATAAATTGATCTCATCCAAAGGTGTGTTCAAATCCTTTTGACCCCTAATGACTGAAGTAGAAGACACGTTAACATTTATGGACTCGGACTCATTAGACCTTTCACTAGACCCCTCACTTACGTCGAGAATTTTTTCATAAGATACTTCTGACAAACTGTCGAACCCATTTAGGAGTTCTTGCAACACCAGCCTATTCTCATGCCAACCATTCTTGAAACTCTAGTGGTATGTATCATTCACCTTAGAAACTAGGATCTTGTAACACCTTCCATTGTTCATAGGTTAGTACATCAAGTGGAGTGGTTTTATCAGAATCACTGTTATTCTTGACTGTACTGGCACACGGTACAAAATTATCTGGCTTAGCAAATAATGCGCCTGCTAGATCTAGAGGAATGGGATACGGAAAGCAATCCTCATCGGAGCTATCTTCTATGGTGTCGACTGCAGCTATACCTTCAAGTTCTGGTGAAGGCTCTAAGTTTGGCACAAATTTATTAATCCCTAGATGGAACGGGATCTTCTTCAAGCCTAAACCAGTTGTGTCTTTTTGTCTTTTGGCCCGTAGCTTTAACAGGTTCCACTAACCCATTACCATTCACCCCTATTGGGCCACTCCCTTTGTACCCAAAGCATTTCATAATATTAAGGCCTTCATTATTGGGATTTAGTTCACGAGCCGGGGCAGTCTGTTTAAATATTCTCTTTCCTTTGCAAATCCAAGCTTTAATAGCTCTTTCCTCATCTTCATCTTCTAATTGTGTAGAAGCTCGTACAAAGGCACCATCATAAACTATCTCAGGAGGAGCAGAAGATCTATTGTTCTCAGAAGCTCTCCCATAAGAACAAGGAGACAGAGGTAGAGCTACTAATGATAGCACATGTTCTATTTAATATCCTCCCATGCCTATATCTGTGCTTTTCAGGGTTTGTTCCATATCTTTGAGGTTGGCATCACAAAATTATGTGTAGTCTCTATTAGTTGGAACAAGACTATCAGCTGACTAAGTAAGCGCATTACAAGAAGAGCCCATACTAGTAGGAATTGTCACCTCTGCACCTTGGAAAGAAAACTTAATACATTGATGGTATGTGGAGGGAACCACTTGCATCTCATGAATCCATGGTCTTCCTAGCAAGATATTATATGCAAGAGGAAGGTCTAACACCTGACATGTGACATCTCTCTCAACTGGTCCGACTTGAATGGGTAGCACAACTAGACCTTTAGATTTTCTCTCTTCTTCATCATAGGCCTTGATAGTAATTCTTTTGTAGGAATCTATGTGATCTTCACCATAACCTAGTTGAGCAAGAAAGTGAGAAGAGCAAATATTGAGACTAGCACCATTATCAATGAGGACACGGAAGACTAGCTATTTTCCTATCATGAATTCTATATCCAGAGGAGCATTATGCGGGTGACTAATTAAGTGATCATCTTCTTCCAAGAAGGACAAATAACGCGGTGAAGTCAAGTGACCCACCATGGATTGAAACTGATCTAGATTGATGTCTTTGGGGACATTAGCTTCTGTGAGAGCTTTATCCAGAATCTGCCTATGAGTAGGCGAGATCTTCAATAGCTCAAAGATAGTTATTTGAGAATTGGTTCTTTGAAGCTGGTCAAGGATGCTATAACCAGTAGGAGGAGGTGTAGGGACTACTTTCATGGTCTTGTTGGCAGAGCCAACAATAGTTTTATCCATAGTTTGTTTCAGCGTGGATGTAGCAACAGGAGGGTCAGGACCCTTGATAGTGATCTTAGCGTGAGATCTAGTAACAACGTTCGTGCAATCTTGAGATGTTTTAGATTTAGATAATCAAGACCCAGGGCCTCTCAAGATGAACAGGGTCTTAGGTTTGGAAGTATCCCTACTCCCCTTGCTAGTAAACATATTACAATATTCCACTTCCACAGGTTCAACCATATTGATGACATTATCATAAGTGGCATGTGTGTAGTTGACCTTGGCATTATTGTTCTTAGTGTTGGAAGATTCACATTTATCGTGATGAGGAAAGGGGTCTTTAAATGCCTAATGATCTGAGTTCTTTTTATGATTTTCCACAATGATAACCTGGTTATCAATCAGATCTTGGACTTAATGACGCAATTGAAGACAAGTAGCAGTCTTATGACCCTTGTTTTGGTGGTAGTCATAGTAAGCATTGTCATTCCACCAATGAGGTCATGGTTGCAGATCATATAGATGTTTTTCCAAAGGAGCAAGAATCTAATTTTGCACCAAAATTTTGAAAACCACATCAAGCACTTCTCCCAAAGAAGTAAATTCACGCTTGGGTCGTGGGGCTCAAGGTTTGTTGCCAGAAAATCTAGAAGGATGTTGAGTGTTTGTTGCAGCCTTTTCAACAACTTTGGTTGCTTGTATACTAGAGGTGAGATTGAAGGCTAGTTTTGAAGGAGCTGGAGTCACGTTATCGACCACCCCATCATTTACAACATCCCTATTTTTGTTGGTAAACTTCCCCTTATCTTTGTTGGAAGATGACGAACCTTGTTTGTTGTCTTTACACAAAGTCAATTCACATTTTTTAACCATAAATGATTCTATCCTCACAACTTTCTTTATCATGCTATCAAAATTAAGGGGACCTTGAAGTTGTACTTGATACCCAAAATCAGGGGTGAGATTATCCAAGAAGATATCGATTTTCTCAGATTCCGGTATTTTGCAAGGATACTTAGTACAAAGTTGTCTCCATCCTTGGAGAAATGTCAAGAATGGCTCCCCTTGCCTTTTCTTCAGATTTCAAAGGTCCCTTATGTTGACGGGATGCTGTATATTGTGAGAATAATGTTGTATAAAGAGATTGGCAATCTCATCAAAAGTCTTGATGCCAGTGGGTAGTCGAGAAATCCACTCCATGGCAGGTCCACCCAAACTTCAGGGAAAGAGACGCATCAAATAGGTTTGATCATGCATGAAATCCATAGATAGGGTGCCAAATTCTCTTAAATGATCCTGAGGATCAGTGGTACCCAGATACTTATCATATTTAGGGAGTTCTGCACCTTTGGGAAAAAGGTGGCATAATAATACTCTTATCAAAAGGAAAAGGACATATGCTCTCCATCATAAATTGTTGCATGGGTTTGTCCTTATCCTTCATAAGTTGGCTAATTTGATTTTGCATGTCTTGAATTACTTTATGCAACTTGGTAGTCTCACTTTCTTCTTCTTTAGCCACAAGCGTTTCCACTTGGAAGTTTGAGGGTAACTTAACTCCTTGTTTTTCCAAATCTAGAAAGTATTTCTCTTTATCTTCCGCAAGGAGTATTTCCATCATTTTGATGAGAGCTTTATTAGATTTTGCAGCATCTATGTCATTTTGAGTTATTGGCTCATCATCATTACCAAGAATCTCATAAATACTATAAGTCTAATCTTGACCCTGGTGATGCTTCTCTTCTTGCTAACCTTGTTCATTTTGGGATTGGTCATGACCATCCTTGTATTGACCTTGCATGTAATTGAAAGGAGTTGCCATGTTGTTAACGTGAGATTGTGCTGTGTGCACCTCTTCAGTATGAGTGTGAGTATCGAGTTGAGAATTCGTAGTCAATGTACCTCTCGGCGGATCAAAGGGGTTGACAAGATCAAAATGATTGATACATTCAAAAGGGTCACTAAGGTAGTGGGGTCGTCAATAGGATCAACCCAAACAAGTGACTTTTTGTAGCCTTGTTGATCTGAAAGAAATGTATTATGCTGATCTTGAAACAAAGGATTAGAACACAGCTGGAACACTAGTTTCTGATTTGGATTCGGATCTATACTGAACGGGGAAGAGGAACATGAGGATCCCTCTTGACTATCAAGTTGAACAATGGGTTCAGAATGACCTTTTCCTTTATTATGAGGTTTACTTCTACCTACTCCAGAACCATGTATGGGAAAAATATTTCCGCTCCTAGTCGTAAAAGGCATAAACAAAGATGAAATGAGAGGGAACTTAGGATCCGACTTAGAACTCTATCTCTAGAGATATCTATTAAGTTTTTAGGATAGCTGCAAATGTAATAACACTCTATGTTGTATGTATTTTCCAAATGCAACAATCTCTCTTTCATTTATATTGGGAATGAGGATAGGAGAGACATGTCCCTTCATGGGACATGTCTATT
>MU228105.1:2404659-2419082 GCA_018584345.1 Thuja plicata
TTTCATCAATCAATTATTAATTAAGAATAATAATATAATAATTTAATATTAAATATTAAATGTCATATGATTAATAATAATATAACATATATATTATATTATTATTAATCAACATATATTATATGTATTATAATGATCATACGTCTAAAGATACAAACATTAACAATAAATAAAAAAAAGAGGTAACAAGCTAGAACAGCCAAGGTGTGAGATGCACCCAACACGAATCGTCAAGAGTGTGGCTAGAATAGCCGAGATGTGATTATCGTGTTGCAAGGTACAAAAAAATAGAAAAGATAGGATGGAGACAAAGAGACAAGACAAGTTTGAGTAAGAATCAGTTAGTTCAAAACTTGAAACAACCAGTTTTAGATTGTAGACAATAGGGAAACAAGAAATCAGACCCCAGACAAAAGTCAGATCAGGTAGAAAATTCACTAGTTAACGAGAAAGAGCTCACTATTTTGGATGCCAGGCTATAGATTCATGTGATAAAGTGCTGCACCACGTGAGAAAGTGCTGAACTTTGCGCGATAAAATGCCAGCTCGCACGAGAAAGTGCTTAGTTTTTGAAAACTCGTGCGAGAAAACTCTAGATTTCGATAAACGGACTCAGTTTTTGAGATAAAAACCAGATTTCGAGACACATTTAGGACTATTCTCTGACAAAATTTCTAGGTTCAGGGCAGTTTTAATGTGATACAAATCAGCAATCATAGTTTCAAGGTGACAAGCACTCGTTTACAAACACGAAGTTTAAATCAAGCAGTAGTCGTAAACAGTTCTACCAAGGACAAAGAAACTTGGAAGAATCATGGGAGTCTTTATTTGATCTTTAGTAGATAGTTTAAAACTAAAAAAAAAACACTTAGTTATCCCTGCAAAAAAAAATTGGTGGAGAAGACAAAATTCGTGCCCCGCTGTCTTATGCATATGCGTCCACCTCACATAGCAGTGTCACCCTCGAAAGAGCGCCCATCTTTTTGGTGTTTCCAAGGACTAAGTATATATGTTTGAAGGTTACCCTTAAATCAGGGGCTAGCGTCATATACAACTTCAAGCATCCAGGTGCATACCTATGTCGAGAATCTAGGGGATAGATTCTTCCCTCTCCCTGCGCACAAATTATGTCTTCTTTTAGAGGTGAACCAGGTAGCCATCTAACTAAGAGAGTGTTTAGTGGGCTTCCATTCAAAATAACCTTCGGTGTCTCTGATATAGAGCTAGGGCCTCGCAGCCACACCAACACTTGAAAGTCATACACCCTTGCAAGCAAGGCTGGGAGCGGCGCCACTTAGTACGACAAATAAGGCTTTCTCAAGATGATAGTCAAAATCATAAGAAAGAAGTTACCATGGCTTTGGAGTCTTTGGACTCAACAAAAAAGACTTTATTATAGTGAGGTGGAATCACCGGCAATAGGTGTGTACTCACTTGGGTCATTCCCAGAGGTTCAACTTCCGGCAGGCCCTCTAAAGGTGACACAACTTGGTTCAGATTCAAGGGTTTGATTTTTTGATTCTCTTAAAGAGAGAAGAGCATATTTCTCTACCTTTTCACCTTACCCAAACACATCAAGCATGTTCATCACCGAGATAGTTTCACTCCACCAAATCCATAAGCCTTTGGGTTTCTGATTCTCTCAAAGAGAGAAGAGCATAATCCCCTAACAAGTAGAAGTGCTAAAGATTCACTATCTTTCTTTGCTTCCCCAAGTATCCATCATTCTTGCAACATCTGGGTCTCGGTTTCATCCATGGGAATCACTTCCATGTAATGAACTTCCTATTCCCCTACTTTGCTATCGGGATACTTAAGAAATTTTAACAAAGCCCTATTTAAGCTATGTGAATGAAAAACAGTAAACAAACACAACATTTTTTAAATATGCCTTTGACAATCGTCCTGCAAACAAACCGTTATAATTTTTTTTTATGCTCTTTGACAAGCAACCTGCAGACCACTGTTATTCTATAGCAGAAATTGGAAACATGAAATCAACAGTAGAGAGCAAATGTCAGAAAAAGATAACAGTAAATTACAGATTCTAAAAATTAAATGACTGTCTGCGAAATTTCACGTGAGCAAGTATTTTGCTGCATGCGAGAAAGTGCAGGACCCGCACAAGCTTTCTATTTCTTCACATGAGAGAGTTATACAGGGAGAAAAAATTCGCACGGTTTGATATGAAATGTCGCGTGAGATTCCATACTAGTGTTGTACGGACGTACAGAAGAGTTCAAATCACTGTCAAAAAAAGTTTGAGAATGAGACTAGAAATCATTTTTCTACCCCACGGTGGGCGCCAAAATGTTATGTGCTTGAATGTGACCTCTAAATCAGGCACAAACCCAACATAGTCCTTACACAATCATTCAATTTGCAAAGATGAACATGAATTGTTCATTTTGCAAACTTGATTGAAGCGACCTGTTGCCTTCTAATTAGTTGGGGATGTTGAATTTAAGTAGATCTCAGAACGAGAGCCAACAACCTTAACCATCACTAAAACAGAGGATTTCTAAAGCATGAAAGGTAAGAAAATTGCCATTAATCTATGAAAGAAAATGCAATTAATCTAGAAATGAAGTACCATTAAACTAGAATTGAAATGCATATTAATCTAGAAAGCTTGAAAGATGACGAAATTAAGCTACTAAATATGTAAGAAAACTACATTAAAATGCAACATATTACTAACCCAAATGATAATAAACTAATTATGCAACAAAACTTAAAAGCATGAAAAATCAAGACAAATTTATCTATAGTTTTGATACTCTTCAATTCCTCCTCCCAAATGAAGAAATAAGGCCCATAATATAGAAGAACCATGGAAAGAGGGTGAAGAGTTTCTTGAAAAGAAATGGTCGCCTCTTCATTTTCATGGATGGAGATTGAGACAAAAATGCAAGAATTATTTAATTAAAAGAGTGGATTATTGCCACATGAGTGACCTTTCATATAGAATTATGGAATTCTTTTTGAGGATAATCCATTAAAACAATTAAATAACTATTCAATTCCTTTTGATGTATATTAGCTAAAGGGGGTGGAATTAATTTAATTTAAAAGAACTTAGGACTTTAGAATTAAATTAATTAATCATAGAGATTTTTAGCTAATAAACTTTGATAATTTAGGAACTAAATATAGTGTCAGATTTATGCAAATTTAGGTTTTTTGCATTTGAGACTAAGTCAATTAAAGTCAAATAGAAAGGAGAATTTTCCTAGTATAATAGGATTTCAATGATGAGAAATTGAAGGAGCGCACCAAAATTGATTGGAATTATAAGGTGCCAATTTTGGGGTGCTACAATTTGCATGTTATATAATGGAGATTTATAGATCTGTGGTAGCCAGTTCCTTTCTTGCAATTTTTTATTACATTTGATAATTGGGTGTGTGCACCAAGTTGTGGACCCAAAAAGTGGACACATCTTTAAAAAAAATTAAATTTCATATAACCCAATCGGGTTATTGAAAATTCAAAATTGTTCTAGGCTTGGTAACCAAGCCTAGAAAATTTAATAAAAAAACTTAATCTGTCTTGAACCTGACCGGTTTTCTAAATTTCAAACAACCTGATTGGGTTTTGAAAAGAAAAAAGTACTTCAAAACTTGAACGGATTTTGAAGAAGTAAAAACTATGCATTTTATTCTCCATAACCCGAGCAGGTTATGAAGAAACTAAAATAGGATTTTCTTCTGGAAGCCATAACTTCCACATACGGATTCTAATTGACTCCATTCGAAAAGCATAGGAAAGATCTTGAGATGATCTATCACATGATAAACCTAAAATAATCGTCAGTCATCAACATTTTTTTTCCATCCATTTGAATCAAGTAAGGTATAAAAAAGGTACTCATTATTTCCCATATATGCAACACATAGGAAAATGAGTATGCTCTCTCTCTCTCTCTCTCTCTCTCTCTCTTCACGCATTAGGACCCCTAGGAATGTTAAAACTAGGTCAAGATGAAAAGAGCACTCATGAGAATGAGAGAATGCACTTGAGATGTTGAACCATTAGAAGAACAGAGTGTGACATCTGGATTAGCCAATGCTTTGCCTGAGATTTTCCAAAGAAACCCAATCTTCTCTTCTTCTCTCTCACGTTGTTTTGCTTCCTCTATACGCAATATTTCAATCTCTTTTTGCATTCTTTGAATTGTTTCCAATTGCTTCTCACCCTCTACACACAATGATGAAATTAGTTGTCTCACGGCTTGGATAATTTGACGCAATTGATTTTCCCCCTCTTCTCACAGATTTTCAGTAATTCCAAATTGTTTCTCACCCTCTATCCTAAGTATTTTATTTTCTTCCTTCACCCCGTGAAGTTCGTATAAAATAAATGTACATGGTCATCTTCACAGTATTTAGGAGGCACAAATTGGTAACAATTGGAGTAGCAGGAATCAGAAAATGCACACCCTTCTTCACCAAACTGTATAGACGGGAAACCTGAAATACATCTAGAAGTAGAGTTTCTCCTTTCGCTTTGGGTCATTGAAAATTAGCAAAAATTTTCTGCTCTTCCCTCCAGAAAAATAGCTTATTTCAATGGCCGCCCATGAATTTTTTTAAATGGCCGATTGATTGCCTTTGCTTCTTTCAATGGCCATGCATGATTTTTTCTGCAATCTTCCAACCTTTCGTACATAGTTATTACAATTTAATACCCTCCTAGTACATAGGTGTTTCAAGTGAGTGAAATATAGCAGTAGGAATTAGAAAATGCACACCCTTCTTCACCAAACTTTATAGATGGGAAACATGAAATACATATGGAAGTAGAGTTGCTCCCTTCGCTTCGGGCCATTGCAAATTACCGAAAGTTTTCGGCTCTTCCCTCCAACAAAATAGTTTATTTCAATGGTTGCCCATGAATTTTTTTAAATGGCTGATTGGTTGCCTTTGCTTCTTTCAATGGCCATCCATGATTTTTTCTACAATCTTCAAGTCTGTCCTAAGGCATCCTAGTATCCCTTATCACGTGTTAGGACCCTTAGGTAACAATTGGAGTAGTAGGAATCAGATAATGCACACTCCTCTTCACCAAACTATATAGACGGGAAACCTGAAATACATCTTGAAGTAGAGTTGCTCCCTTTTCATTGGGCCATTGCAAATTAGCAAAAATTTTCTTCTCTTCCCTCCAGGAAAATTGATGACATGTAAGATTGAATGTTTGATAATGTTAAGTTGAAGATGATGCAAGACATTAAAAAAGTTAATGGTTTGTATTTTCATTGATGTCAAATTGATATCATCTATACAGTCATGTACATAATGCCAAAGACTTCAGAGAATCAATGGAATAGAGATTATGCTTTCAGCAATGCATAAAAGTCAAGTATTCACTAAGTGACAGACAATACCGATGGAGTGCACACCATCAGTAAAGGCAAAGAAAAATTTACAGTGATGCTTGACAAGCAGATGACAGTGTTTCTAGATGAAGAAAAATCCTATGATGCCCGACGGACAGAGATCCCAAAGCTAACTGAAGTTACACTGACAAAACTGGTAGTTGTCACCGACTACGAACTATAGAGTTGACCGACAGAATAGAGAGTTAAGAAAATGACAAAATATCTAGCTGGCAGAGCTTAAGGATAGACTTAACTGGTTGTTTTATTTTTTTTATTCACCCAGAGTTAAGTAATTGATTTAAAGAAGATTTATACAGTTGGAAAGAAGATAACTACGAGATAAATTAGGAGTTAAAGCCGTAAATCAAATTGGCTGGATTGCTTTTCATGCCAAGAATCAAGAATCAAGAATTAAGGAACATCATGTCTATATAAGAGACAATCATAATTCATTTCCTTAATCACTACACATGAAGAAATTAGATACATGGGGAGTGAATAGAAAAAGGATGCTAAAGAGAAACTGATGAAGGATAACTTTGTACAGTCCTGATCAATCAAGCTGAAGGAGAGCTAAGGAATTCTGCGGACACCGAAAAACAGTGAAGCACATCATCACAGAGCAGAAAGTGTGGAGCATAAAGAATTGAATTGATACATTTATCAGAGAGGTATTGTACTTAAAGAGATCTGAAAATCTGCAAGTCAAGTTGCATTAGAAACAAGTTATAATGTTTTAGTTTAACCATTGAAGCATCAAGTCTCTTAACAGAGTAGCACTTAACCGTATTCTATAATTCAGGTATATCCTAACAGATTGCAAAAAAGGTTGATTCATGAAAGTAGCATTGAATTTGCATAAAGCCTATTGATAGCCTAAGAAGAAGGTTGATTCAAGGGTGTTAGCAAGATTTTCCTAAAGCCTATTGACAGTCTAAGAAGGAGGCTGATTCAAGGATGGTAGAAAAATCGATGCCAGATACTAAGTGACAACCTATGTATAAAAATCCTCTAACAAGGTCACACTTAATAGTGTGTTTATAACCTTTAACAGGGTTGGCTCCTAATAGGGCTCACTTCAGAAGAGTGAAAATTTGGGATACTGGTCCCAATGGTTTTTCCCTTAATAGGGTTTCCACGTTAAAATCCATGTGTTATGTGTGTATGGTTTATTACTTTATTGTTTTACATTTCACATATGCATTTTGGGATTGATTGGTATACTCTGCATATTTACTGAGTATCGGTAAATAGTTTTACTTCTTATCAGTTATCAAGGAGAATAAGGACAGACAAGGTAAACCAACAGATAGTTTATTATTTCAAGTATTTCATGGCATGCATCTTGTAGGGACTTAATAATCTGAGGTGTATTGATTGGTGGTAAAAGATTAAAGGATAAATTTTTGAGGCCACTGATTCACCCCCCCTCTTAGTTATTACTAACAATTGGTATCAGAGCCTATGTGCTTAGAAGGAAGGTTTCAAAGACCTAAGTAAAAGATCACAAGATGAACATATGAGATGTGCCCAAGTTGAAAAAAGACAACATTGCTTCATGGAAAAGCAGGATAAGACTCCACCTATCAGGTATTGGTAATGATGTTACTCAATACTTAGATACTGAATATGTGTTGCCTACAGGACCATTGACAGTAGATCATTGAGAGTGAAGCATGAGCATAACTGCATGGTTATACAGCTTTCTTCCTCACTCTTTGATGTTGAATTTGAAGATGTCAAGGATTGCACAACTACAAAGAAAATGTGGGACAAATTGAAACTTGTACATGGAGGTGATACAAATGTTCTGATAGCTAAGGTAGAAAGCCTTAGAGGAAAGTTTGATGATCTCAGAATGAAAGAAGGTGAAAACATCACATAGTACAACACAAGAATAAAAGAAGTAGTCAATTCTATACGAGGTGTTAGAGGTACACTTGAAGAGGAGACAGTGGTAAGTAAAATCTTAAGAACCTTATTGCCTGTATATGCTATTAGAGTTTCTGCTATTCAAGAAATGAGAGCAGTAGAAAACAATACAGTTACTCTTGATAGCTTAATTGGTAGACTGACTTCATTTGAGATGAATAACTTTGACAATAGTGTCTTACCAAGTTTAGAGTCTGCATTTAAGTCTTCTATCAAAATAAAAAAAATCCAATCATAGATGCTCATCTAGAAGGGACAGTGAAAGTGAAAGTGAAGAAGAAGATCTAGATGAAATAGAAGCATTTATGGCCAAAAGAATACAAAGAGGCAAAGGTAAATACAAAGGAAAGCTACCACTTGTATGCTTTAATTGTAAAGAGATTGGACACTTTGCTGCAAGATGTCTTAACAGAAGAAAAGATGCAGAAGTGATGATAGATATTTTGAAAAGAAATCTGACAGAGGTGATAACAAAGATTACAGAGGTTACCAACAATCAGAAAGAAAGGACACCCAAGACTATAAGGATAAAGACAAGATGGCTAGCTACCTAGATGCTTGCAAAGATGAAGATATTGACACCGAACTAGATGATGACATTGAGATAGTATTTGTAGCTGTGAAGGATGATTCAGATGAAGATGAAAGGTATGAAGAAACTGCACTCATATCTAAGGTTAGTAAGAATGATATCTAGATTATAGATAGCGACTGCACTCACCATATGACTGGTGACAAAGAAAAATTTAATACTTTTGAGTATTATAATGGTGGTACAGTAAGAATGGGAAATGATACACCTTGTCCAGTTGAAGGTAAAGGAACAATAACGTTGAATAACCTGATTAAATGTGAAAATGGTTATTGGGTAAAAGGATTGAATTATAATCTATTGAGTGTTTCTCATCTGAATAATTTAGGTCACAGTGTAGCATTTGAAAAAAAGAAGGCAAAGATCTTCAATGAATCAGGAAAATTGATTGGTTCTGGTGAACATACTAAAGGTAACTTATTCTATCTGAATGATACTAATCCCACTTGCTTAATGATTAGAAACGAAGACATATGGTTGTGGCACAAAAGATTGTGTCATGTGAATTTTGACAACATGATGAAAATAAGTAGAAAATGAAGTGTAAGAGGCTTACCAACGATGACAAAGCCAGACAACATCATGTGCAAAAATTGTCAAAAAGGTAAAATGACAAAGTCTAGTTTCAAAAGCAAAACCCATACATCTGATGATATTCTAGAACTAGTCCATACTGATTTATGTAGACCTATGAGGACAAAGAGTTATTATGGAGATAGATATTTTATTCTCTTTGTTGATGATTACTTTAGAATAATGACAGTCATGTTTCTAAAAGAAAAATATGAAGCATTCAAGATGTTTAAATGGTATAAGGCTATGGTTCAAAAACAAAGTGGTAATGATTTAAAATGTTTGAGATCAGATAGAGGAGGAGAATTTATATTAGATGAATTCACTAATTTCTGTAATGAGCATGGTATAAAAAGGTAGGTTTTTGCACCAAGGACACCACAACAAAATGTGATTGCTGAGAGAAGGAACAGATCAATAGTTGATTGTGCAAGAATACTGATGATAGAAAAGGACATCACCCAAATCATCTAGATGGAAGCTGTCAGCACTGCTATTTATACACTTAACAGAGTACAATTAAAGGAGGACACAAAGAAGACTCCTTATGAGCTATGGTATGGTAAAACACCCAATGTAAGTTACTTAAAAATATTTGGTAGTCAATGTTATGTCTTAAAGGATGATAGAAATGGAAAGCTTGATGCCAAAAGTGATGAAGGTATTTTTCTGGGGTATTCTACCAAGAGCAAAGATTTTAAATGTCTAATCAAGGCTTCTAACAAAATAGTTGAAAGTGCAAATGTGAAGATTGATGAATTTGCAGAAAAGAATGAGCTGAAAAGCACAAAAGAACTAGAAGACTACAACAAGTTTGTATATTGTGAGGAACCCATAACTCTACCCTAGCAACCGTGCTTAATTCTAGAACAACATAATGTTTCAACCGACGGTCAGAATGTTGTTACCGACGGTTAGGATAATGATCAAGATAATGTGCAATGTAATGAAGATCAAGCTGATACACAAAGAGTTATACCTATACTTGAGAGATATGTAAGAAGGAACCATCTAGAGGACCAGATCATATGAGATAAGAAAGCTGGTACAAGAACAAGAAGTAAGTCTTTAAACTCAAATTTCTTAATTTGTGAGTTTGAGCCAAAATCTGTCAATGCTACACTAGATAATGAAGAATGGATAAGTGCTATGAATAATGAGATTGAACAGATTGAGAAGAACAAGACATGGTCACTTGTGCCAAGACCAGATGACAAGAATGTCATCGGTACTAAATGGATATTCAGGAATAAGCTGAACAAGAATGGAGAAGTCACAAGGAACAAAGAAAAACTAGTATGCAAGGGGTATGTACAAGAAGAAGGTATAGACTATGGAGAGACCTTTGCACCCGTTGCTAGACTAGAAGGAGTAAGGATACTACTTGCTTATGCTGCATATAAAGGATTCAAAGTAGATCAAATGGATGTCAAGTCAGCATTCCTAAATGGAATACTTGAAGAAGAGGTATACATTGAACAACTAGAAGGGTTTGTAGATCCAGACAAGAGGAACATGATATGTAGACTTCACAAAGCCTTGTATCGATTAAAACAAGCTCCCAGAGCCTGGTATGAATGACTTTATTCCTATCTAATAAGTATTGGATTTATAAGGACTAGTGAAAACAATAATCTTTATTTGAAAGAAGATACTGATGCTAACACTTTGATTGCTGTTATATTTGTTGATGACATCATATTTGGAGGCAATGATATGCTATGCAAATCATTTTCTAATGAGATGACCCAAGAGTTTGAGATGTCTATGTTTGGAGAGATCAAGTTCTTTCTTGGTCTACAGATCATTCAACAAAGTGAAGGTATTTTCATTACACAGTCCAAATACATCAAAGAGGTCCTGAAAATATTCAAGATGGAAGATTCCAAACCTGTTGGAACACCGATGGCTACTAGATGAAAATTAATAAAGGAAGACAAGAAAACAGAGGTAAATCAGACTTTGTACAGATCAATGATAGGAAAACTCATGTATGTTGCGTTAGAGTAATAGACCTTTGAGTTATTAGTTAAATCATTTTGATTTAATTACTAACTCTCCTATTCACTCTAGTTGCTTAAGCTTACCTTAGGTTTTCCCTTTCAGGGTTTCATGTTTCCTTTTATAAAGATTCACCTTTTTGTATTTGATAAGGAGAGTGTATTGTAATCATTTTTGGTTCATAATAGAAATTCATTCTTTGAACATGGATATGATGTCTCTGGATTTTTGGCCTCCATAGCTTCTTCTGTCTTCTGCCTTTGCTTCTTCCATGTGATAGGTTTGCATGCAGGTTTTCTTGGGAGATTAGCTTTCAGCCTAATCCAACATGGTATCAGAGCTCACTTGCTACTCGTTGTTTATGTTTCGTTGAAGCGTGCCAGAAACAGAAGGTTTTCAACAGTTTCAGAGGTTTTTTATGTATTTTTTTATTTTGGGTTTTGTTTCTGGTCACTTTGAGCTCAAACGAACATCTCCATTGAGCTCAGAGCACCCAAAAACCCCAATATATATATAAAACTTGTCCATTTTGGACATCTGGGCTCTGGAGGCAATTTTTTTTGGTTTCCAGTGCCGTATGGCACAGAAACCGAGAAAAAAATTATAAAAAAACATTCTTCTAATGTTTTTTATGCATTTATTTAACTCGGCCAGTGCAATTTTTAATGGTGCCACAAGCGCACCGCCACTGCCCCACCGCGGCCCAGCCCCATCGGCAGTGCCTCCCGCTGGCTCCTCTAGCTGCGCCTCTCTTAGCGGCTCTGTCGACCCCACCAGCCCCTGCTCCTCCCTGCCCTCACCACAACCAACCCCTGTCGCCTCCCGGCCCCTGCTAGCACTAGCCCCGCCATCGCCCACCACGGCCTGTCGGCTCTGCACCGCCCACAGCGGCCCGCTGGCCCTCCTCCCCGCTCCGCTCCGCCCTTTGGCATCGCCCGGTGGGATTGTTTAGCCCCCGGGCCCTTTTTTGCATAGGCAGTGGTCATATTGATGACCAGGGACTCTGGCCCAGCCCTCTACATGTGCCATGCGCCCAGGGGGATTTTTTTTTAGCCCCAGGGGCTTAAAACCTGATTTTTTATGCTTTTTGAGCCCTTCTCACTATTTTTGCTCTATCTAGAGCATACGAAGGCCTTTTTTAGACTTCATTATATCATCGGAAAGATCTTTCTGAGATCTTTCTGACCATGGTGGTTAGGTTTTTTTTTTCTACTATTTTGATAGTGTATTTTTCTATCAAAGTCTGATGTCTAGTTTTTGCCTTCCGGGAGCCCTATCTGGCTCATCCGGACTCCATTTTTGGCAAACCAGATATCGTCAGAAAGCTGGTTCAGTGAGATTTTCAGTTATAGGGGTATTTTTTATAGATTATTCTCTAGGTTCTCTCTCATTTGAGTTTTTCTCTTTCACACTCTGGCGGATTACTTGGGTTCTACAGGTCCTGGGATCTCTTCTTCTGATCTTCTGGCTCACTCTTCTTTCTGACTTCTGAGCATTGTATGCTTCTGTAGCATTTTCTTTTTTGTAAACACACTGAGATAAAGTGCCTATTTTTGCATATCTAGGATTTTGATCACCTTGTGTGTTTTTTGTACTTGCACTCAGTTATAAAGTGTCATGGGGGGTTATGATGTTTTGTCATTTTGTGCTCATCCACCTCTATCAATTGAGTGTACCTTCCACAACATTAGCCCATGTTGTGTGTCAGTGACACCACCCTTTATCCTATGCTTGTACTTCTGTTGCACTATTGGTGTTCCTGATTCTTCTTTCTGCAGATGTTTCTGGCATTGCATTTCAGTGTTCCTGTCACCTCTCCTTGTTCAGCATTATGGGGGGGTTCACCTATTGGTTCTATTGCTTCCTTGATTTGATTGATTAGCTCTTCAGACTTTATATTCTCTACCTAGTCATGCACTTCAGTGGGGGTTCCAGCAATTACTTTTGACTGTGTTTGCAGCCTCATGTTTCGGAGATGCTTCTTGCTCTTTCTTGTTCCTTTCTCTGGAACTTTTTTCCTATATTGGAGGCTTGATTCCTTCATCTAGTTCATCTCTTTTTGGGGTAAATTTTTTCCCATTGGGTTTTTTTTATTTCCCCATTTCACAAAGATTTTTTATAATGGGTACCTGATCAGGCCTTGTTGTCGAGACCCATCTTTCCTTCTTTCTGCAGTAGTTTCCTAGGTTTTGCTTCTCCCTAAGCTTATCTTAAGGGGGGGTGTTAGAGTAATAGACCTTTGAGTTATTAACTAAATCATTTCAATCTAATTACTAAATCACCTATTCACTGTAGTTGCTTAAGCTTACCTTAGGTTTTCCCTTTTAGGGTTTCATGTTTCCTTTTATAAGGATTCACCTCTTTGTATTTGATAAGGAGAGTATCTTAATCATTTTTGGTTCATAATAGAAATTCATTCTTTAAACATGGATATGATGTCTCTAGATTTTTGGCCTCCATAGCTTCTTCTGTCTTCTATCTTTGCTTCTTCCATGTGACAGGTTTGCATGCAGGTATTCTTGGGAGATTAGCTTTCAACCTAATCCAACATGTTGTACACACTAGACCAGATATTGCACATGTAGTAGGAATTGTTGGTAGATTTTCTTCTAACCCTAGGGAATCACATATGACTACTATGAAAAGAATTCTAAGATCTCTAAAGAATACTAAGGAATTTGGCTTATGGTATAGAAGAGAAGGTAAATTTGAACTAAAAGTGTTTACCGACGCTGATTGGGCTGGAAATGTTGATGACTAGAAGAAAAATCTTGATGATCGGAAGAGCACAACTAGAGGAGCATTTTTTATGGGTGGTAGACTTGTCACATGGATTAGCAAGAAGAAAGGATGCATCTCCTAGTCTACTGCAAAAGCAGAGTATGTTGCTGCTGCTGCAAACTGCTCAAATATTGTATAGATCAAACAGTTGCTAGAAGGTATGCATATGAAGATCTCAGAACCAATGACTATCTATTGTGATAATACCAGTGCAATAAACATTTCCAAGAATCTAGTCATGCATGCAAAGACTAAACACATTGCAATCAAGTATCATTATTTAAGAGAACAAGTTCAAGAAAAAGAGGTGATAATTGAATATGTGCAATTAAAAGAACAATTGGCTAATATCTTCACCAAGCCACTGCCCAAGGATACATTTGAGTACTTAAGAAAGAGACTAGGGGTCAAACCCATGTCTACCAGTCAGTAAAGGACTGAAGGCTGCATTATCCATATATTATCAGAATATCATTCATGTTGATGCAAGAAAAAGATGAACTTAAAAGCTACATATATATACAGAAAGGTATATATAAAAACCGAGCACCAGAGCATATTGTTGTAGTGTTGATGGATAAGGGGAATTCAAGGAATATATTATGGATAGAAGAAAATAGTTGTTTAACATAAATGTCAGATATTTGTGAGATATTTGTTTGGCATTATTGTCAAAGGGAGAGAAAGTATCCATATTATCATCAAAAACTATTCATTATCAGATTACTCCAAACGGGGAGAGATCATATCCATAGGGAGATAATTTGTATGAAGAAATCATATACAAAGGGAGAGTTGCTGACAAGAGACAGAGACATCAAAGAAGAAGATTAGTCAAAAGAGAGAAATTGACACAAAAAGAGAACACAACACATTAGAAGAAGAAACACAGAAAGCTGCAAGAATCAAATCTAAGCTAACACAGAGCTTACCGACAATCAAACATTTTTTATCAGTTATCAAAACAAAGTGTTTGGTAATTTGATGAATCTCAAAACTTGTATTTTAGATTGTATTAGAAATAGTATAGTGTCATAATATAGTATGTTGTCATCAATGCCAAAGGGAGAGATTGATGACATGTAACTGATTGAATGTTTGATAATGTTAAGTTGAAGATGATGCAAGACATTAAAATAGTTAATGGTTTGTATTTTCATT
>MU228105.1:2433336-2448430 GCA_018584345.1 Thuja plicata
CTTAATTGCTGATAAGATCCTTTGATTGCTTGATCACCTGTTGTGATAGATGTTTCAATTCTGCTTCTTTACTCACTTGGCGAAAATGCTCTGCTCTGCTGCCTTATTGTAGTCTCTGCTCTAATTTCGCACATCCATGTTTTACATGTTTTCACACTACTTCATGCATTGAGATGGTACAATACATTACATATATATACTGTCCATAATTACAATTTACATGTTACAAAGTCGCCCTCATACAAATTAATTACATAAACTTATCTCTAAGTCGGCCTTACATAGGTGAACAAAGTATTACTGAGTCGGTAGAAGCTAGGTTCCTCAAGCTGGCTCGGTGATCTTCTGATACTCGGAATCCACTACTGTACTTGGCATCGTCATGCTCTCGGTAAGAGTAGAAGCTCGGTCCATACTAGTCCCGTAGTTTAGCTTGGAACTCGGTAGCTGTAGTGACTCGGTAAATACATTGTCACTCAGTAACCACTGGTGACTCGGTAGAAACTGACCTCTTGGTTATCTTCAACTGATGACTCGGTGACTACCGTCTGCTCGGTAACTGCTGTTCTTCTTATATGCTCGGTGACTGCCTTACTGCTCGGTTTGAACTGTTTGATCGGTGAGCTTTACTGAATGCTCGGTATAGGCTGTGGGCTGAGTGATAAGCTCGGTAAGCATTCAAAACTGAATAAGTGTTTTCACTAAGTGCATTCACTAATGCCAAATGTATCATTATTCCAACACTTAATCAAATTACAAATAAATTAAATATTATTGTTCTACACTTGATTATATACATTTAAAAAAAAAAAAATTGATTTTCGATTATTTTGATGCAAGTTATGCTCAGTGCATGAACATGTACCAAATTTTTAGGATGCGATCAATTCAAAAAATCACAGAAAAAAAATACTCATCAGAAAATTACAAAAAAATACACAACTTATAGATCTCACTCTTACCTATGATCGTACCAAAGGAATTTAAAAAATACTAAATATAACTATATCTTTTGTACCACACACGGAAATAGTTATGTTATGTTTTTCCAAACAAATCAAGAAGATGTTTTCGTGCGCGCAAGGTTTGACCCTCTTAATCTTATCGGTTTTTAAAAACAATTAGTGTTTTAGAAACTAGATTAGAGTATTACAATTTTTATTTTTTACACATCTTCTTATTTTGAGTGCATGACCCTCAAACGCCTATTCCAAGTTCAGGTTTACCCAATTTCAGAAAAAATGTATCCACTTATACCCCCTTTTGGTCCACAACTTGGTGCACATACCCATTTCCCATTTAGGTCAATTCCTAGGAAGGTGGAGTAAAGGAGGAGGGCTATGACAATTTTCCTATGAAGAAAGAATTGAATTAGCTTGATTTTACAATATATAAGTTAAATAGAATTGATACTGAAAACAATTAGACTAGAAAACTAAACACTTTTCAGATATCAAGAAAATAAGTCCTACATAAAGCATGCTACCAAATATTAGTCAATAAAATCATTATTATAAGTTTTCACATAATCAATATAATAATTTAGTTTAAACATGATGCAATGAGGGAGATCCATGACATCCTATCGTCAAGAAAAATACTATTCTTGACACAATAATAAGAAGTTGAAATATAGGTTTATTATTTCAAATTAAAAACTAGTTTTATAAAGAAAGGCTAGAATGTTTTAAAAATTCTCAATCTTGCCATGGAACACTACTATGAAACCATAAAATCCATGTGCATTGGTCCATATCTTAGACAAAATTGGTCCATGGGTGTGTGCACCAAGTTGTGGACCAAAAAAGTGGACACATCTTTAAAAAAAATTCAAATTTCATATAACCCGATCGGGTTATTGATAATTTGAAATTGTTTTAGGCTTGGTAACCAAGCCTAGAAAATATTATAAAAAAACTCAATATGTCTTGAACCCAATCGGGTTTCTAAATTTCAAATAACCCAATAGGGTTTTGAAAAGAAAAAAGTACTTCAAAACCCGATCGGGTTTTGAAGAAGTAAAATCTATGAATTTTATTCTCCATAACCCGAGCGGGTTATGAAGAAACTAAAATAGGCTTTTCTTCTAGAAGCCATAACTTCCACATACGGATTCCGATTGACTCCGTTCAAAAAGCATAGGAAATATCTTGAGACTATCTATCACATGATTAACCTAAAATAATCTATAGTCATTAACATTTTTTTCTATCCATTTGAATCAAGTAAGGTATAAAATAGGTACTCATTATTGCCCATACATGCAACGTATAGGAAAATGAGTATGCTCTCTCTCTCTCTCATCACACATTAGGACCCCTAGGAATGTTAAAACTAGGTCAAAATGAAAAGAGCACTCAAAAGAATGAGAGAATATGCTTGAAATGTTGAACCATCAGAAGAACACAACATGACATCTGGATTAGCCAATGCTTTGCCTGAGACTTTCTGAAGAAACCCAATCTCCTCTTCTGCACTGTCACATTGTTTCGCTTCCTCTGCACGCAAGATTTCAATCTCTTTTTTCATTCTTTAAATTTTTCCCAATTGCTTCACACTCTCTACACGCAATGATAAAATTTGTTGTCTCACGGCTTGGATAATTTGACCCAATTGATTTTCCCCCTCTTCTCATAGATTTTTCAGTAATTCTAAATTGTTTCTCACCCTCTGCCCTAAGTATTTTTTTTTCCTTCACCCTGCGAAGTTTGTATAAAATACATGTAAATGCTAATCTTCACAGTATTTAGGAGGCACAAATTGGTAACAATTGGAGCAGTAGGAATCAGAAAATGCACACCCTTTTTCACAAAACTATATAGATGGGAAACCTGAAATGCATCTGGAAGTAGAGTTGCTCCCTTTGCTTTAGTTCATTGCAATTAGCAAAAATTTGTTTCTCTTCCCTTCAAAAAAATAGCTTATTTCAATGGCCACCCATTAATTTTTTTAAATGGCCGATTGGTTGCCTTGGCTTCTTTCAATGGCCATCCATGATTTTCTCTACAATCTTCCAACCTTTCGTACATAGTTATTACAATTTAATACCCTCCTAGTACATAGGTGTTTCAAGTGAGTGAAATATAGTAGTTGGAATAATAAAATGCACACCCTTCTTTACCAAACTGTATAGATGGGCAACCTAAAATACATCTGGGAATATATTTTCTCCCTTTGCTTTGGGCCATTGCAAATTAGCGAAATATTTCTGCTCTTCCCTCCAACAAAACAACTTATTTCAATGGCTGCCCATGAATTTTTTTAAATGGCCAATTGTTTTTCTTTGCTTCTTTCAATGGCCATCCATGATTTGTTTTGCAATTGTCAAGTGTGTCCTAAGGGGTCCTAGTATGCCTTATCATGCGTTAGGACCCTTAGGTAACAATTGGAGTAGTAGGAATTAGAAAATGCACACCCTTCTTCACCAAACTGTATAGATGGGCAACCTGAAATACATTTGGAAGTAGAGTTTCTCCCTTCACTTTGGGCCATTGCAAATTAGTGAAATTTTTCTACTCTTCCCTCCAGAAAAATAGCTTATTTCAATGGCCACCCATGAATGTTTTTAAATAGCCGATTGGTTGCCTTTGCTTCTTCCAATAGCCATCCATGATTTTTTCTACAATCTTCCAACCTTTCATACATAGTTATTATAATTTAATACCCTCCTAGTACATAGGTGTTTCAAGTGAGTGAAATAGAACATTAATATAATATTGGAAGCTTCATTAATAAAAGATTGGAAGCTACACCTTATCACGCGTTAGGACCCCTAAGAAGTCCCTGTGACCACTCTCGACACATTGGAACACTCAAGTGTTTCCCAAGAGGTTGTAGGACCCCTTGGGACACACTTGATTTTTCCAATGTGTCAAAAGGGGTCATGGGGACTTCCTAGGGGTCCTAACGCGTGATAAAGTGTAATAGGACCCCTAGGAAGTCCCCATGACCCATTTTGACAGATTAGAACACTCAAGTGTGTCCTAAGGGCTCCTACGACCTCTTGGGACACACTTGAGTGTTGAAATGTGTTGAAAGGGGTCATGGGGACTTCCTACGGGTCCTAATGCATAATAATGCATACTAGGACCCCTAGGAAGTCCCCATGACCCCTTTAGACACATTAGAACACTCAAGTGTGTCCTAAGGGGTCCTACGACCCCTTAAAAAAAGTTGATTGTTCCAATGTGTCAAAAGGGGTCATAGGAAGTTGCATGAAAGACCTTCCTGCACACATGTCCACAAAATTCAAACTTCTTCATAGATCAGACCTTGCAAATCCAATTATCACATTTCCTCCATGCTGACATTTCTTGGGACAAACATGAGAAAAAATTAAATTTCCTTTGCATTTCCTAGTACAAAAGTACATACTTCCATCGCCATACCTCCTTAAATCATGAGATTTGGTAACAACATGTCCAACATCATCTCTATGTTTAGCATAGTATAGTGGTATTCCATTACCAACATACCCAAATTATCTATAAAATGTTTTATGATATCACTCCACACTTGAGAATTGTCTGAGACTAGCTTGGCATTTCCAAAGATATACAGACCAATTCTAGCCTTGGAAAGGGCAACACAAGTTTTGTTTAGAATGTTAAGAAATCCTATATTTTTTGATGTTTTTACAATCAAATTAGGAATTCAATGTTTCTTACCAAAGAAAAAAATATGATATTTCTCTCTTGTCCCTGGTCAAGAGTACATTTGCTAAGAATTGAGCTCTAAGTTCTAGATCCTAACCTTGCTAGAATTTTCTTGGATTCTTATATTCCTTCCAAAAATTGATCCAAAGCTCTGTTAGTAAAGCACACTATGAGAATGGGACCAGTGGAATTTTAAATCTTATGAAGCAAAGCCTTTACAATTTGCAACCTGGTAAATGTTTTTCCAGTGCCAGGAGGGCCCTGAATAATGGTTAATTTTTTAGTGAGCCCATGATTAATGGCCGCCTTCTGACTATCATCAACAAAATCACATTTGTAGACTTGTTTCCAATCAAAACTACATTCAAGCTGAGTTGTTTTGGCTTCCAGATAAAGTAACTGCTCTATAAATAGAATATTGAATGAAAAACCAAATTCTACACCATCTTTACCTCCTCTCATCCCCACATATTCAACAGAGTTATAAACCTAGAAATCAGAGGACCCTTTCTGCTCAACAAACTCCCATTTTTTCTTGTAACTCCCTCTAATTTGCTTCACACACTCCCTATAAGCTTCGAGCAAATATTCTCTTATAACCTTGAATTGGGTGTGTAAATAATTGTATACATTCTCATATGGCTAGTTGAATTTTTCATGTCAAGTTGACTAACCCTAGTTGAAATTTAGGTTTATATTAGGTTGATAGCTAGTTGAAATTTTCACGTCAAGTTGACTAACCCTAATTTGCTAATTTTTCATTTCTACTTAAGGGCATAGTTTGGCCTCTCTCTCTCTCTCTCTCATATTCAAAATATCAAAAGATAGAAATAGAATTAGGAATGGAAAGATTCAAAATAGAGCATCAAAATTACCCAATTTACCAACTGCGTAGGAAGAGAGACCAACTACGGAGATCATAGAACCAACTATGTAGGAACAACCACCAAATGTGAAAACATAGTAACCAAGTTCACAACACCTAACCAACTACACATCAAACCTAACCAAGTGCACAACTTGTGATCAAGAACTCATAACATACTATAAACTCACAAAATTGAAGAATTTTGACCAGTAAAACCATTTAGGACTTAGTAATTATGTATTTAGGGTTCATTTTAGGCCATTTAGGAATGAATTGAGTGAATTGAAACCAATTTTGGAACCCCTAATTAGTATATGTGCAAATTTGATTGATTTTGAAACAACTTGACCAAGCAAATTGCCAATGAACCCTAAACTAGCTGAATCCTAATTTTAGGCTCCCAAATCATGTGTGCATGTTCATTTTAAAGTCCTTTTCCACTTAATCAATGATATTTGAAAAAAATAATTCAATTAGGACTCCTACTTAGGCTAGATTGTGACCTTGAAATGAATTGAAAGAAAACCAATCAATTAGCCTTGCATTGAATCCTAAACTAGGTAAAGTTGATTTTAAGAGCACCATATTAAAATCCGAGGTTCATTTCAGGTACCCAAACTGAAATATGAAGTTCATTAAACAAATTAGGGTTTATTTTGATCATTTAGGGTTCATTTTAGCTTTGAAACATAAAGAATAAAAAGAAGAAATCATGAAGTGCAGATCTACTTCCTAAACCCTGAAATAAGGATCCTAAAATCCCAAAATGCATTAGGATGACCAAATACACATAAAACATGACCAACTATGAAAATTAGTTTCCCAAGTACACAATATAGAGAGAAAACTATGAAGGAATAGTGACCAACTATGCAAATCTCTTCTAGGACCCTAGAAATTCACATAAACAACAAAATCCAATCAGTTAGGCATGATTCACGTAGGGTTCACCAAATGTAAGACCATAAAAGAGGTTAGTAAGCATATCAAGGCAACCAAAAACCTCTAACAATATGAAAACCTCTCTAATATACACATTAAAACCACTTGAAATGAGAGTTCAAAACATATGCAAATAACACAAAAACTCCCTTCAGATGTAATTCCAGTGCTCTCCTTTCTTCTCCATTAAAATGGAATGATGTTTCTCTTTTCCAATGACACAATGCATAAAGACTTAAAAGAAAAAGTGATATAAAGAATACGAGGAGATATTGGTTAGAAAATGAAGAAAAAATGATCTCAATTTATAGAGATGAGAGACCATATTATAGAGTTAGCAACTTGAATGTGCAAATTGGAAATTTCCATTGATTATGACACTTGGTAAAATTGAGAGGAAATATGTCATAATTTATACACTGACACAAGGAGGGTCAGTAAGTGGGGCCAAGGGAACTCTCAAATACCAAACCAACTTCTAGATACAATGCCAAAACAACAACAAAACAATGAGAAAATAAACAACAGAGATCCTTTTCATTAATTGATCAAACTCATTATATGTCAGGGTATAAGGCCTTCCTGATTTTGGAAATATACATTCAATGAATTAAAAAATGATCTTCATACATGTGAGGTCACAGACCTTCCTTACAATATCTCAACATATAATCCTCTCTCCAAATCTACTATCTTCCAACTACCTAAAACTAAGAACAAAGAGACAAATATATACAAGAGTCCACCAAAGGGACTGGTGCTCAAATTCATAAGAGAGACCCAAATTTAGGTCCACACAGATCCCAATGAGAGACCCCATATTAATTCAACCACATAAATTAAATGTAGCAGTCAACCAGATTAGGACAACCAATTTAGGAAGATGATTACCGAAAGACAAAAACCCGTCGTTAAAGCATACCTGAGCAACAGACAAACAATTCGGTAAAAGCATTACTAAGAAATAGAAAATGACCGGGAAAAAGAGATCACCGAGACTCGTTGGTAAAGAAAGAACCTAAGCAATAGAAAATGAACTATAAAACAAAGTAAACATCTTTTTGGTTGAGCAGGATTTCCAAGGACCCAAGATGCTCCTGCATCAGACACCTGGGGTACAAGAAATCATTCCCTGATTCATGTATCAGGTCCAACCTGAAATGAATCTAACATAGATTGAGAAATCTAAGATGAGTTCTCAAATAGTCTGTTCTTCCATTTTACTAGATATTACATGTATTCCTTACCTCTTGTACTTGTGCCAATTCTCTATTTCAAAATCTATTCAACTTCCTCTATCTGTTTCTTAAGATAATCATTCAGTACTATCACTTCTTCATCAGGTTCATAACATTCATATAAATCTAAAATGTTGAGTATAGGTGATATATCCATGTCATCAGGTAATTCCACATCATAAGCATTTCCACTGTCAAATCTTTTTAGTATTTTGCAATGAGCAAATTTCTTCATCTTTAATTTACCATATGTTCCAATAGGAAATCTACCTATCTTCAAATGAACCATTACAACATCACCAACTTCAAAATTTTTATGTCTCCTAGATCTGTCTGCACTATCCTTGTATTTCTGATTTCCTTTCTCAAGCTTCTATTTTACATATTCATTCAATGTCTTCATAAACCCAACAAATTCCCTACTTCAGCACTTCTTTTCTCTTCTCCAACAATATCCCTCAAGTCTAATCACTAGTACAAAAAAAATAATATATGACTATATAAACTACTAAAAACTTTAGATAAATGACTAACTTTGGTCACATGACCAGTAGTAGTTTATTTCCGGTCATTTCTCTCGCGACCAAATCTATGAATAAACTATTTTAGTCATTAATTTGGTCATTTATTTAGTCATTTATTCAGTCGTATATTTGGTAGTTTATTTAGTCATTTATTTAGTCGTATATTCGGTCATATATTTAGTCATATATTGAGTCATTAATCTGGTCCAATATTTGGTCATATATTTGGCCGTATATTGAGTCATTAATTTGGTCGTATATTGAGTCATTAATTTGGTCGTATATTGAGTCATTAATTTGGTTGTTTATTTGGTCATTTATTTAGTTATTTATTTGGTCATTTATTTGGTTATTTATTTGGTCGTTAAATGAAAAATATTTTAAATACCATAAATTTTATTATGTAAAAAAAATATCATATTAAACTTAAACTATAAAGCATAACATAAAATAAAAAATATTACACATGAACAAACTACAACCAAGTAAAATTAAAAGATTTCTTCAACATCATGATAAATAAAGATAATCAATTCATATAAAAATTAACGCAAATATACAAATTAAAAAAAAAATATTTGTCATTCAAAGTATGCAGGGTGCCAAAATATATACGTAAAATGTCAAAGTTATCTAAGAGTATATACGCAAATATAATCAAAAATATCAAAGTTGTCTCAAATATAAAGCACTAAGCCAAGATGTATACCAACTAGTACATGATAAACATGTTGATCAACTATGTCATTTTTTTTTTCAAATACTTTAGTGGCCACCCTGTGAAGGTTCCCTCTTTCTCTTTCAGATGAACAACTCCATGTATTTTGTCTTCATAAGAAATGGGTATGTTACTTGTGACCATTAACATGTTTACATTTGCATCTCATGTTCCTTTCAAGTTGATTCCATGTATAATAGATAGGTAGCGAATCTTCCCAATGCCCACAATATCACCATCATATGGATCCAACACCTTAACTTTATCTCTTTCTTTGAGTTTATCAACACATTTCTGCAAAAAAGAAAAATAGCATATTATATTACATAGGTAATGAAAGGCCACAAATATAATATAATCATAAGTTTCTAAATAAGAAATTTAGTCACTAGTGTATAAATATAATTCACAAAATCCCCAAGTAGGAAAAGATCTGTTGACAGTCTGCATAAAGTAGGAAAGGAAATACAACTATTGTTTTTATCCATGCAAGTACAGGAAACAATAAAAGATAAAAATAATGCCAAGATCTAAGTTCCTAAAAGAGAGTACATGCAAATGAAGACAAGATCAGTTACAAATAAAAGAGAAGTCATTTGAGGTTATAAATGATTCATAATAACAAGGAATAATAGTAAAGTATGACACTGATCTTATAACAAATCTCTATTTTGAAGTGCGTGGGGTATATCACTCTCATAATACAATGGCAAGATTATAAATTAAGATAGTGATATATGTTGTTAGAGGCAAGTGACATTCATTGTCTCTGTGATAGACATTGTCATAGTGCCAAACATTATATAGTCAAGCTACAACACACTGACCGTACATCCAACCAAAAATTATTAACTCATGCATATAATTCTACTAGCAGGGAAACCACATTGCCTACATGACAATAGGACTTTAGTGTTCCACTTCAAGCTATCTCACATTATGGAGCCAACATTTCCTTCATTAGGGATAGTATCTTAGGACTCTATAATTTGAAACTGACCAAACTTATAACATCCAATAAAAGTTAGAGCCTTTCAAAACACCATCATGCAGATTTTGTATATGCTTCATAAAGGAGAAGAGAAATAAGGCCTAGCTAATGAGGATTTGCTCAATTTTGAGCATTTCTAGTCAACTGCAACATTTATATACACTACACTGGCCATAAAGCACTATACTTGGCATCTACAACTTAACCCTACAAGTTAAGATGACAAATGCACAGAATATTGGGCTCTATTGGCAGTCTATAAAAGTGTAAGTTGCCGTCTAAATATTCACACACAATCGAATTCAGAAATAACAACTTACAAATCAATCCATTTTATTCCTTGATATCTAACATCTTGATGCTGGATCATCGAGTGTGATCC
The DNA here is from genome assembly GCA_018584345.1 of Thuja plicata. Taxonomy (NCBI): domain Eukaryota; kingdom Viridiplantae; phylum Streptophyta; class Pinopsida; order Cupressales; family Cupressaceae; genus Thuja; species Thuja plicata. The sequence continues at coordinate 2,443,655 of MU228105.1, forward strand.
AAAAATTTGATGAAAAGCCTCACACAATTGAATCCAGAAATGTCAACTTACAACTCTATGGGTTGACAAAATCTGATATCATTAGTCTATAAAATGTTAAGGAGAAATCTCCATCTATTAAGTTTGCAAAAGTGGGGATGAAGAATGGTCATACTACTAATGTTAATTCTCTTACCTCTTGGAACAAGACTTTGAAAATCAATGACAAGATTTTTTGAAGAAAAAGTCATTGAATTTTACCAAAAAGGGTTATTACCAGAATGAAAATTTTTTCTGAAGCAAAAGTCGCTTAATTCAAAAAACCATTAGTTGAGGAATTTACCATTTTGGGTTGGGATTTGATGGTTCAGATCACATTTTTGGTCAAAAAAATTGGGGGATAGGTTTTTCAATACAAAAGCATATAAAAATCAGAAATATATAATATTTTCAACAATATTTAAGCTCAAAATACACCAGCTTATTAATAGTCATATTAGTCAAACTCAAATGTCATGATATATATTAAAATTTAAAGCTAAAAAATAATAATTTCAAGCGTCAAAAATCAGCGATCGTTGATCAAATATCATATGGCTCATCAAAAATATCATCATCATTATCACCACCCATAATAGATGACTATCTTCATGTAAGTTATTTGACATCATCTCTCTTTCGATACCACTGCCATTTAGAGTTTACTATCACTCTCATGATAGATTACCTATACACTGTCTTTGTTTTGTGTTGTATGATAAGGTCTTAATGATGCAGAGGTAAGGGTTGTGGTTGAAGACAAATAGGAAAAGTTTACAAATTTGAGAGGTTTAGACACTATTCCCTCAAAGGCTCAAATGCTCTCAAAGAACCTAATCTAACCAGGGCTTCTCCAAATAGAAAATGGTGATGGATGTGGTATCTTTAGGTTGTATTAGAGTATATTCAAGTGATTTTTTTGGTTCAAAGAACAACCCCACACTCCTAGACCTTCATTCTTCTCCAAACTACCACTAGGCCTAATAGCACTACCTAGTAGCCCTGCAGTGAGGTTAAGTGGCACTTAGCTCTCCAAAATTCCAAAGGACTAACCAATTAGATTATATATTTAGATACCCTTTTTCCCTTACTAAAATATACCAAAATCCTACCATATAATCTTCTGGAACATATGTGACTGTTCACACACAGTGACCCCAAAATGCATAAAAATAGGATGAATTAACAAAGAAACCCTATGTTGCTTGTACTCCCAAGAACCCAAACTTTAGATAATTTCTTCTTATGGCGTAAATGCACCAAATATAAATGGAATTGGAATCATACCTCTTGGAACCCCAAAAGACCCAACTTGCTCCTCCTAAACCCTCAAACCTAGGGCTTCTCAAATCTACGCCCTCCAATCACTTCCAAAATCAATTGGTGATTGATTCACCATATATTAAACATTATAAGGCTATTCAAATGACAAAATTACCATTCCCTTTGACCCAAACTCTCTCTGCTGTTGCATGCCCACTCATTTTAAGGTTCTTTTCCCTATTTCCAACATTAATGATCATCTTAACTCCTGATTTTCTACACATTTCATATTAGTTTGGTATAATAAATTTTAGGTGGATATCATCCCATGAATTCAAGTCCTTAGGAGTTCATGGGATGAGTATTTATTCATGGAGAAATAAAAAAAAACAAAGAAAATGCTAATATGTGCAAACTTAGTCACATATACATGCTATATCACAAATTGTCAATGGTATTACTGTACTTCATGCTTTCATTATCACCACTAGACTTTTTTAAAAGTCCTTATGACTTATTAAATCAGGTCTCCATGACCTTACATACTCACTATCCAATAGCAATTACCTGCCAACATTCCATGGCCATGTGAACACATACCTAAGTCCCTAGGTTGACCATGGTTTACTCCGATAACCAATTATGTTATGGTTAATATGAGGTAACACACTATCCTACCTAGGATATACATACCATTAGTCTGTACGCATGTTTAACAATTCTTAATGTTTAATTGTAATTGAATAATAAAGGAATCTAATCTATCCCAGTCTAGACTTAGCTTTAGATAAATAACAGACTCAGTTTTAGATTTATACAAGACTATCCAATATGCAAAAATTCAGCAGATATAAATTGTCAAGAACTTCATTCTCTTTACTGGTTTAGAGTTCTCTTCCTTATGTGATATTGATGATTCTAATTACCCTAGATATAGAAGCATTTTCCTTGTTCCTTGCTGGAAGAAAGATGATGATCATGTAGTACAAAATATTGTAGATTAAGCCTTGTTTGAAATAAAGCATGACAAATATATAAAAATAATTGATTCATTTGTACAACTCCTTTTTATTGATGGTGTAAGCACAACAATATAACATTCCAATGATTGATCTGAATACATGGATGCCAATGACTGATCCGAATACATGGATCTCAATGAAAATTTGAAGCCTAGATTGCAATGCAATTAGAATGGCATATTTAGTATGATTCGATCAACTAAATAAGAATTAAGTGCAACCAACAACAAGTTGATGATTGAACAACAAATGATCATGATTTTCTAAGAGACAATGTGATTTATATTTAAATCTATCTATATTTCATGATACAACAAGAGATTAATGAATAGTTCCATAACCGAATATCGACATGCATTATATTTACATGAAATGACTTAGTAATCAAAATGAAAATCATGCTTGATAACTTGAGGCTAATTCTAGACTCAGGCACAGTGGTTCCAAATGTGCACAATAAACAAAAGTTGTGATTTCTCCATATATAACTAGTCATCCCATTAACTCCTAAGGCCTTCATCACCTCCCTAATGGCTAATACCATTGAAAATTTGTCACAATAATACCATTGAAAATAATAGCACATAATACCATTGACAATAGAAGGCTGACAATAGTTCAACTTTTGAAAAAAAAAAAAAAAAACATTATATTTAGAGTGTAAAGGAAACTGAAAATGGAATTGGTATGGGAGACGGGTAATAGTACTGGTATGCCATTTAAAAAAAAAATAGAGACAAGTACATGGAGACACCAAGATTTTACATAATTTGCTAAAATATTAATTTTATAGTTTATAATTTTTGAAATATATATAATATATATTGAAATTTTAAAAAGCTATAATTAAAACAAAAGTCTATTATTTAGGTTACTAGAATTTTTATTTTAAACTTACTACTTGCTGTTGAGTCCTTTTTTAGGCTGCAATAAAAATTATGAATAACATGCACCAATGATCTCAAGAACTAGGAAGAAATCTATTCACTTATGCCTTGATAAATCCTTCTCAATGGATGCAAGATGCTGAGAGGATCAACTTAGTAGAAAGAAAGATAAAGGATTTTCTTTAAAAATAGTTGATGATTGATCAACATCAGTGATTTGCACTTGAGCAGCAACATGATTTTTCGAGCAACTATAGTCATTAGTGATCAACACCATGAGTTTTCTCTAGAGAAATGTTACACATTGAGAAACAACATGAATTTGTGATCAGTATGTCATTGTTGGTTAGCTTAATGAGGTAGGTAATAAACTATAACCATTGGTGATTGATTTGTGAATAGTAGTGTTTGAAATAAGCAATAGTTATTAATGATCAACTTCAGGAGTTTATGATTAGCAACAACAATTTTTGGTGACTAATCTGCAACAACAGTTTTGTTGAGCAATAGCATTTGTGATCAAGCAACAATAGTTAGTGGTTGTGAATTATTAGAAACATGAATTTGCAACTGCAACAGTTATTAGTGATCAACAATAGAAGTTTGTGAGCAACAACAGTGGTTGGTGATTAACATCAGGGATTTGTGATTAGTAACAACATTATCTAACTTTAATTTATATTAAATAAACATAAATGTTACATATTAAATATGAAATGTATAATATAACAATTTAAGTCATATATATGATTTTAATTTTTTGTAGTTTAATATTTTTTAGATATAAAATTCTAATTTAAATATTAAATGTTTATTAATATAGTAGTTATAATATAAGTTATAGTTATTTAATTATAGATTAAAATTCTATATTACAATATATTTTAATTCTAATTTTTTAGGCAGCAAATATGTATATATTTATCATTTTATGAATTTTTGTACGGACGTACCCAAACGTACCCAACCCCCCATCCAAAATTTTTTTGGACTCATGTACCCGTATCTGTATCCATACCTGATTTGGCAACTTAGATTTTAAGTTTGGTATCTGTTAATATGCAATTGTGCTGTGCATAATTGACTCGGTTGTTGGTCGTGGTGGCTAGTATTAGTCAAGGTTATAAGTTTTCATAAATCTTTTGACATAGTGATATTCTTTTGAATGATTCTCATTGTGATTCACTTAGGCATTGATTAGGCCTAACTTGTAAGTTGTCAAGTTGTAGTTTTGATTATTTTCTTAACTTTTTCACATCTTCTTGGAACATTTTTGTTCTGTTGTGCATGTGTGTTAAAAGCACAAAATTCAATTAGTTATATATATGACTCGCAAGTTTCAGTAGATTATGTTAGAATGAATTTAGAATAACTAAGAAGGGGGGGTGAATCAGTTATCCTCATGTCCAGATGTTCCCATAAAACTTTATACCACTTCAACAACTCAAATATGCTTGGTAACAATAAACAACAAAAGTGTGCAGTTTACTGTACTAATGAAATAAGCTTACAGAAACTTAACAGTAAAACACAACATAAACATTCACACATTTTGACACCATGATTTAACATGGAAACCCAATATG
>MU228105.1:2448481-2476048 GCA_018584345.1 Thuja plicata
TTAAAGGTTACAAAACACACTATCAAATGTGACCTGGTTAAAGGATTTAATCACCCTATTAGGAGTGGCCTTGTTAGAGGACTTAGAAAATTCCAATCTGAATGTCACCTTGTTCAAAGGATTTATATAGTGATTGTTAGGTTAACCTGGTTAAAGGATTTGAACTGATACAATGGTTATAAAGTTATCAGCAGGTGTGATATGATACATACAACTTACTTTGCAAATCCAGATCCAATTTCAGCTCTAATGCTAATTCACTGAGTGGCCTCCATTTTCATCTCAAACTTCAGATCTTCTTGGAAATCCATCAAGCAATCTCTCTGCTTCTCTGCTAGGTTTTTCCAATCAGTCAATTAACCATGCAATACTTTTTGCATTTAACTTCTCCTTACACTCAGATGCAATAACAATAACCATAGTAGGTTATATTATACCTCTTCATCTAGGTCAGATAAATATTTTTCCACTTAATCAAGATCATAGATCGTAGGTTAGGTCAGATCCAACAGATCTTTCCATCATTACATTTAATTTACTACTCCAATACAGTCATTAATTAAACATTGAATCCATGTGCTAATAAAGGTTTCCTATGCATTAAATGAGTGTGGACCAATCTTAATTAACAATGCATATCCCAATAAAATCAACTATGTCAGCCATAGATCTAAAATCTCATCAATTAACAAAATACTATTGCTCGACTTCCTCTATCTCCCTCGACATTTCATTGGTGCTCGACATCATCTTTTCTTTTCTCTGCATCACCTTCTGTTTTGCTCGGCATCGACTTTGCTTTGCTTGACTTTGACCTTCCAGTGAATTGTCAGTGAAAAATAAATAACATATCACTTTGCCAAAGTGCCAAATGATCAAGTACCCTAGTGTATACTCATAACTCAACCATTTATTTGGTCTTCTTGTTATCCTATTCTTCAAATATTCATCATTCAATAGATATGGTACTCAAACATACAACAATAGTCTCACCAGTTAAGGTTTGACATCAATGACAAAATAACAATTATCTACATTGTAGCAATCTTTCCAACAGATTCAGCTTCTCCTCAGCTTGATATATTCCACCTCTTAGTATATTGCATCTATTGGTCTATGATTCTTACATAGTTATCAGGAAACTCTAGTATAAAAATAGGTCCTAAATTCCCGTCTTCATACCCACAGTTTCTGGGGACTAGATTTATATGTAGTATAGCATAATTCTTATTCATGTTCTTGTTTATCATAATTATAATTTGAAGTGTATTCCCTGAACCCCTATCCACATGTCTCCAGGTAACTATGGTTCTTCTCTATATAGGACCTTTTCATTAGTTGATTGAGATCATCTTCTCTTATGTACATTGTATAGAAAATAATTCTTTTCATTCTGAATGTCACACATTCACCAACACAGGTTTTGTAGGTTTTTGCAACTTCTTGTGATGTTTGAAGTGCAGAGATGTGTTGTTCACATGTTTTCATTGGAAATAGTTTCCTTTTGTAGAGGTTCTTTTGGTTGACTTTCTCCATTCTTAATACCTTGTCCATGAATCCTTTTCCAAGCTGACCATATTTCATTTAATTCCTAAAATGTGTAAGTAACTCAATGCACATTCACATAGTCGGGTGGCCAAAGTTTGAATGTTTTTACTACAAACTGGTATTTACTGTATCCCTTATTGATCAGTTTCTCTATTTCTATAGTTTCCACTTTCAGCTTGAAGCTATGCAGTGCATTCTCACCTCATTTTGTTGATTCTTCTTGACTCGGTGTTTATTTGTGCCTCTCTTCCTATTGCAATGTCCTGCTCCTCATCTTTTTCTTTAGCCTACTATGTTGTTCTTATATATACTGCTGTGTTTTTTTTCTAGTAAATTTCTCCATGTGAATTCTTTCTATTTGTGTTTGGATGGCGACTGTTGTCTACTTTTGATCCTAAAACATGTGCAAATTTCCCATTGTAGTGGATTGTGCAATTTTATGGATTCTTAATTTATTTGTTTATTTAAAAATTACTAGTCTATTTCTCACAAGACAATCTGTATCATTATCTTCTCAATGGTCAGATAAATGAATAATTCTCCTTCAAGTTTTCAATTAATATCTTTTTCCCAAATCGCTTAAATTTTCATGGATCTGTTAGACCTCGGTGTGCCATGATTTCCAATCCAATCCAAGTGAATCCAAGTACTTCTATATGAAGCATATTGTGGAGATTAATATTGAAATCATGTAATGTCCCCATTGGATCCCTAAAAAAAGTTGACCAATGTCATGCCTCAAAATTTACCTTAGAAGGACAACTAACCAAATCATGAGAAATTCTCTTTCGAACAATCTTTAAGAAAAATGAGCAAGAAATATGGTAATTGTCAAAGGAATGGAAATCCAAGGATGTTTCTTATCTTAATTAGTTAGTAATAAAATTGTTGTCCAAGGGATGAATGAAACAAGTTGATCTTAGGTAGGAGGTCATCTCATATTGATCATTAACCAAGAAGAAAATAAGAAGATCAATCAACACATTCCATTAAAATGTAAGATTTTCACTGTTAAGGAATAGAACTAACAGTTTGAATGGATTAGTTAATCACATTATTAGGTTAGTTATGTGATAAATCAAGGGACATGCTGGAAGAGATACAAATTCTTACCTCATGCCCATTTTTTGGGTATTAAAGGAGGTTCTGGTTGTAACCAAGGGGGCATGGAAATTTCTTTTACATACTTATTCTATTTAGGCAATACCCAAGAAGCCTTAGACAACCGAGTAAGAGTGGGTATCAACTTGCCTGATTACAAGGTGAAGGAAGCATGAGCACAAAGTTAATATTCAGGCACAACAAGAGTATAAAGATCTAATCACAAGAAACTATCTGATTGAGGCATACCATCTTATACATTCAACACATGATCATAAAGTCATATTTAGAAACAATGATTACTTATTCTTATCAATCTTCCATGTTCAAACCAGTAATAATATACGACTTAATTATTTCAAACATAACTTCAACATTCATTTTAGAAGCATGGCATTGTTATAAATTTTACTTTTCCTTCTATTCATATATAAGTGATCAATAGTCAAACTATTGTTTAAGTTAGAATTGTTTCTTTAAGTAAATAAAAAATGACATTATAGATTTCTATATTGGTCCCATGTCATAGTTGATATCCTAATCTATCAGATTGAAGGAAAAATCTAAGTGGCTCTACAAGGGAAATTACAAATCATTAGCTCCTAAGGATAATATATGTGCTATAGTCATAATGTGTATCCCTATTTTGGGGGAATCACACCCCATATTCCATAGTATTTAGTTGAAAATGGGGCAGAAGGGGAAGAATATCCTTATTATTTTAAACTACTATATGCACTATAGATGTCCTGGGATGAATCTTCTTAGAAGTGGGGTCCTGTAAATGACACACATAATGTCATAGGTATTCTACAACTTCCAATGTGTAGCCTTCATAATAAACAGTTCTCAAGGTCATGAGAAGAAATCCAGAATGAAGAAGAATAGCTACAAGGAAAGGGTGACTGCTATTATACTATAAGTTTCGATTAAGATTAGTATATCAAGCTATGGCCAGCCATAGAAGGGGGCAGACTTGAAGATTCTGCAACCAACCTCCAAATGAAGAGACAATGAGAAGTCAAAGTGCTATAGGAAGAGTTAAGTATCAGTGATCTAGAATATAATGTAAGGATTAGTGTTATGTAAAGAGGCTAGTGGGAAGTCTAGGACAATTATGTCAATCTTTAGAAGTCTAAGTGGCAATGTCAATAAGCATACCAAGGGTATTTACAAGCATGCATGACAATCATTAAAGGTAAGAGCATCACAAAGACATGAATATGACAGTCCTTAGAAAATAAATTATGGCAGGGGTTAGAAGATAGTCTTGCAGGCCTGTTGGGATGTTAATGAAGAAATCATGATTATACTATCAAAGTCAGATCCATGGCAATCCCAAAGGAATGTCATAATAGAGAAAAAGAACAATGTAGACAAATAGAAGTAAAAATATCTTCCATAAGTAGCACTAAGAGAGAAAATTTTTGTCAAGAGGAAAATAACATGACATTCCTATGGAGTTAAAATCAATTTCACAATAATCAAACTTACTACCCTCCACATGTCCAAGTGTAAAAGGGAAAAGAAGCTTATGACATTGAAAAATATTTCACAAAGACAAAAAGGACGATGACACTTGGTAATGAAAAAAAAAAAGAAAGAACAATACTTAATAAGATGTGAATGAGCTGAAGACAACCCAAGAGAGTGAAATAAAGAAAAATCACATCAACTAAAAATGATAGTTGATTCATAAGCAAAGTAAGAAGAATACTCATTCAAAGAAGAGAAACAATAAAATTTTCCTCAAGGAATGCAAAAGGAAGAACTAGGAAGCTACATTATGAGAGAACCTAAATATCATGTTTTTTCATTGTAAGTAGAGAGGATAGTTCTTGGAAAAGGTATAAGGTAATTGGCTCCATAAAATGGTGCATAGTCATATGCACCTTATATAGCTTCTAATCCTATTTTTTTGTAGCCACTCCATGTAGCACAAGGCAATATAGTAATTTCAAAAATAGTATAACATCTTTCATAAAATTGACTGTTAAATCCTGCAATTTTCAATATAATATCAATTCCATCAATTCAATTCTTCATGGCCTATTGTCTAGGTTTTTATGAGAACTAAACTAGTATAATCCCTACTTTACCAATTAGAAAAAACCATGAAAAAATTAGACTATTCCTTCACAAATATTATATTATATAAACCAGTAATTAACTTCTTTACACCCACCATTCATAACCAGTAATTAACCAGACTGAAATTGGCACTGATAACTAGTCATCCCATGAACTCCTAAGACCTTCATCACCTCCCTAATGGATAATACCATTGACAATCTGTCACAATAATACCATTGACAATAATAGCACATAATACCATTGATAATAGAAGCATGGCAACAATTCAACTTTAAAATAAAACATTATATGTAGAGTGTAAAGGAGACTGCAACATTAAAAAAATTATGAATAACATGCAGCAGTGATCTCAAGAACTAGGAATAAATATATTCACTTATGCCTTGACAAATCCTTCTCAATGGATGCAAGATGCTGAGAGGATCGACTCAGTAGTAAGAAAGATAAAGGATTTTCTTTAAAAATACTAGAAGATTACAATGTATCATGAAAAATAGTTGTTCTTTGACTCACCTCAAGCTTAACACTGCTAGTACTATAAATATCGTGCACATCATGTTCAGAATCAACATAATCACTATCAAAGTTGTCTTTTACTTTTCATTCTTCTTTCATATGATTGCTCTGCATGTGGGTTTAATCATGAAAGGTTAATATAGGTCAAGTAAAGAATGCGAAAACTATAAAATTTTCTAAAATAACTATTATATTACCCCAGCTTCAACACAACTATGATTGGGCTGCATATTCTTGTCCATTAGTTCATCATGATCACTATCGATATCAACAGGTTTGTTGGCATCAAGGTGTTTTTATTTTTGTGTTGCTTTGATAAAATTGTTTTGCATGTAGTTAAAATTGATAAAAACTCATAAAGATGTTAAACAAAATGATTCTCTCAATAATGCAAAGCTACATTATTATGAACCAAACCTAACTCATCAATATAGCCTCTTACCTGATATGAATTCATGAAAATATGATCATCCCATGAAGAAACTATAGGCTAAACCAAGGAAGTCAATAGTGAAAATTTCTCAGTGAGACTATGTAAGTGCTTCATTTTATGTTCATACCCTTCATTTGAGTTGACATGATTTGCAGAGGCTCTTACTAGACGTTTCATAGATGGCTGTGAAGTTGTTGTTGATGAACTAGACTTCTACTTCATACTATTCTTAGATTTATTAGGATCTAGTGCTTCCATATAATTGACAATATCTTCTGCACCTGCTTCTTTATTACTATTTTCCACCTAAAATACAATGGCAATTTTAAGACAGTCAACTCAATAAAAAAATTGAAATAAATAACATAATTTAAATTGAACCTAAAAGCCATACACTTACTCTAAATTTGTTTATTTTTGCCTACAACCCGCCTTGACTAAATGTATATTTAGCCTTCACACTGCCTCTTTCTCTCTTGTCTTTATTACTCTTTGTCAAATATTCTTTAGAATGCATACTTTCTTTCATCTTTTCCCACTGTTTGGGAGATAGAGTATTGTCTAAACTCTCTTTTCCCTCCATGATTTCTTTTCTGCAAATGTATCTAAAATTGTTCATTATAAGTCTCATCTTGTACTTGTAATATTTTCTCAAGATTTGTCCACCAATAGTGTCAAATGAATTTTCCATTTTTTGTATAACATTCTCCACATGGTGTGGATCTTGATCTGAAAATTTTGATTTTCAAATATCCAAATGGGCCCTATATCTTATGCCCAACTCAGAGACCCACCTTGAAGCATTTTTCTCAATGGGTTCACCATCTCTTGATACATCAACCAAGAATGGCTTCTTCCCTTCTAATATTCTTTCATTTGAATGCCTCTCTGAAGATCTATATAAATGTTGACTTAATTTCTTTCTTTTAACAAAAGTGAACACATTTTGTGTTGAACCACTACCAACAAGTTCACTCTGAGGAAAATCAGGTGCAAGCGGACTCTCTTCATGACTTTCATTAGGCTTCACATCACCATGTGCTATATTAGGTTCCACATCATCAGAATTACCTTTTTCACCAACTACATTTGTTGGATCACACAGGCGTTGGCCTTTATGAACTGGAAACATCATATCTTTATTTGCTACTTGTTTTTTCCCTTCATTTTATTTGCACTCTTTTTCTTTCCTGTAAAATGAAAAACAAATATCGTATCATGTCTTGTATACATAAAGCTTTTGCATATAAAATTTCATTAAATAGTATTAAACAAATAATATAATACTTAGTAGAGGTACAACTTGCCTATTTGACAAACCAATATGTGATAAACATTCATTATTCTTGGCCACATATTCTTCACAATCATGCTCATAATGTGTTAGTGTAATTTAAGCATTATGATCACCATCATCTAATTTATGCCTTAAATTCCTTCTCCTCATTTCCTGATGTCCAAAAAAAAAATGTATAAATTATCAAATTGATACAAAGATAATAACGAAGGAAGAAAGTATCAGTTTTTAGATGTCTAAATAAAAAATTTGGGATATTTAATCAACTATAAACTAGAACAAGATTTAATCAAAGCACTGTATAATAAATGAACCCACTAGATAACACACAGAGAATTTAGGAATTTTTAGGAGTGACTAATTCTTTCAAAATAGGAAAGTAAAGTCACATAAATATCATCCTTAAATATAAAAAAACATGAACTTAATAATTATAATAAAAATGCTTATATATTATTTGTCTCTCTAAAAACATGCTTTCCTGTTGACTCTAAATCCTTTCCATGCAATCTTTTTTGTATCGAGGTCAACTAGCCACAATATGGGATGAAGAACTGCGCCAGTAGTGTGAGCAGATCAAAAAGATGTGTGAGATGTTATCTAAGCATATGTATGAGGAATAGAAGTCATTGATATCTCAAGCACTTGCCTATATGAATGCAATATTCTTTGTGCTAAATGTTGTCTATTTTTGCAAGCTACATGTTGGTGTATATCTGAAGAAAGAGGATGAAAACATTCATTGCTAGATGATGAGAAATTTCTACAGTTGTGTATCATTGAATGCATTTAGAACTTACATACATGATTTCCTTATAAAAGAATATACATATAAAAGAGTAAGGGCACATGGTTGTTTTCTTTGAGAAAAGAAATGATAAGGCATTTCTCTCAATATGGTGTCTTACTGTATATATATGATAATGCATAGCTTTTATTTTTATGACTATTATTTAAAATTTTTAACTGTGTATAATAATTTATAGTGGGCTGCTATCTTTTGCATCTTATAACAGTCTCTTTGTTCTACAAGTCTTCAAGAAATCACTACTATCATGAACATCATTTTTTGGTAATCTCACCTTTATACATTAATCCTCTGCTCCATTGCTTGAAAATAAAACCTTTCTCTTAATATCAATATCTACCAATGCTTTTCTGTCATAATTATCTAACAACCTCAAATAGACAATACAAATAAGAGGTAATTAATTATTTCAAGATTCATAAATGAGAAATAATAGACAATACATGATGCAGGAGCATCCTGGGTGTAAGAGCAATCTTGCATCACCCAAAAATATTTTCTGGTTTCTTTTCAATAAGGGCTATTTTGTCCAGAGTTACTATTTCTGGAAAGTTACTATTTTTAGTAAGTTTTATGTTTGAGCTTTGAATATTTTATTTTCTTCCCTAGAGGTTCACTTTGATTGTATTAGCTTGCCAGTAAATATTCATTGCCAAATCAAATCTAGTTTTGTAGATATTGGATATTTTTGGTATTGGCAGTAGGGTACAGAAACTTAAAACTCATTTTTGAAGAATTTAGAGGCTTTGAATGGGGTCTAAACCTTGGATGACTAGGAAATCCCAAGTTAGGCATTGTAGAAAACATTTTGGCATTTCCAAAATGGGGTTACAGTGGCCCACCGGGTCAACAGTTGATGAGTTATGGTCTCTAGAAGTTGCGCTACCTAAACTTGAAAATATTAAAGTTTCTTCAAAATTTATTTTTGGGTTCTAAAGTTGTTTGGGCCTACTTTAATGTAATAAAAATGAATAATAATATCTTGGGGTTGGTCAGCCTCAAACTTTAGGGTTTGATTTCTAGAGTCTTCTTGGGTGGTTAAAATTGGCTATATATTGAAGGCCCGTAAGGTTGTCTAGGGCAGTTCTAGGTTATGCAGATGGTGAATCTGGCTTGCAGATTATTGTAATAAAATGGCCATGTGGCTATGCATGTTGCATTTCAGAAGGTGTATGTTATATTTCAGAATACTGTAATTTTATTTCATGGTGGATAATAGAAAGCTCAGTCCCATCTTTGCAAATCTTGTTATTCTTGATTTTATTGTGTGTTTGTGTTAATAAGGGGAGCACCCTTCATCAAGTGGTATCAGAGAAGGAGTTCCTAAGTGTGTAGATAGATCGTCGACTATGAGGCATTTTTCACTAGGACTATGGTTCTGGGTTTGTGTGATAAGAGCCAAAATGCCTCCACAAAGACATCGTGGCAGGAGAGTTGTAGGTGTGACAAAACAGGGTTTTAGAGTCCTCTAGAGACATGTGAAAGCATTGCAAGAGGAGCTACATAGAGGAATGAATATTGTGGTTAGAGATGAAAGTGATGAGGAATCCGAAGAAGAAGGACAAGGTGACTAGGAAGCACCAGAAGTACCTATAAATCCTGAAGAGGATAGGCTTTTGAGAGCCATTTCTAATATTGAAAAGAGACCCAAGATTGAAGTTCCCACATTTTTGGGAAATCTTAACCTAGAGGAGTTGATCGACTGGATCAATGATCTAGAAGAATATTTTGAATATGAAGATGTCGAAGATCTAGATCGGGTCAAATTTTTGAAGGCCAAACTAAAGGGCCATGCAAAAATTTGGTGGTAGGAGATTAAGTTGGAGAGGAATAGAAGAGGAAAGGAGAAAATCACAAGATGAGACCAAAGCATGGAGAAGTTGAAGGGACAATTCATTCCTATTTATTATGAGCTTGATCTACTGAGGAAAATGCAAGGGTTGAAATAAGCGGGAAAATCTGTGTAGGAGTATACATAAGAGTTCTACTAGGTCCTCATTAGAACAGGTCACGTAGAACCTGAGAAGGAAAAAGTTGCCCATTATCTTTATGGATTGTGGCCAAGTATTTAGGATGAGTTGAGTCTTGTTAGAATGACCAGTATTGAAGAGGAATACATGTTTTCCCTAAGGGTGGAAGAAAAGTTGAACAAAATTTTTGAAAGCAAGCAAGGTGGAAGAGGTTGTGGTGGAAGATCCGATGGATGGTCTTATGGAGGTTGAAATGAAGATCATAAAAAGAATGACGAGTCAACAAGAAGCTAGAATCCAAGGGGAAATAATTATAATCGTTCTCGTGATCAAAATAATAGGGATCATAGAGGAAGATGAAGAGGGAAAGGGCCAGGAAGAGGAGGGTTTTGTGGGACATGTTTTTGTTGTGGAAAAGAAGGACACCGATCCTATGAATTCCTACAGTGTCAAGGAAGGATGGATAGGAGGAATGAAGGCCATGCACAAGCTATGCATGAAAATAAAGAAGCTTAGTCAGAACACTCAGATGATGCTGAGAGAGGAGAAACCCTAGTTGTTAGGAGGATACTCATAAATGAAGAGAAGAGCTAAAATCAGAGGAAGAACCTATTTCACACTAGATGCAAGTGTGAGGATAAGTGTTGCGATGTGATTATTGATGGTGGAAGCATTGATAACTTAGTATCAGAAGAAATGGTCACAAAGTTGAAGCTAAAAAGGGGAAATCACCCACGTCCATATAGAATTTTCTGGGTGCGGGATGACCACAAGGTCCTGGTCAATGAGCAGTTCTTAGTAAAGTTCAATATTGGAAGTTACCGAGATGAGGTACTTTGCGATATCATCCCCATGGATGCATGTCATTTGTTGCTAGGAAGGCCTTGGAAGTTTGACAGGCATGGCATACATGATGCTCATGCTAATACTTATTCTTTGACAAAGGATGGAGTTCGACACAAGCTAAAGTCATTGAAGGAAACAAGAGAAAAGGTATGTAGTAATGCCAGAATATGTTTAGTTGATGGAAGAAAGCTCTTAGAAGGTATGAGGCATGAGCATATGTGTTTTTCCCTAATTCCAAAAGTGGGTAAAGAAGAAGTAGAAGATGTACCTGCAAAAGTTGCAGACTTGTTTGAGGAGTTTCAGGATATTGTTTCTGATAATGTACCTAGTGGATTACCACCAATGAGGAAGATTAGTCATCAAACAAGGCAGCCCATATGATGACTCCAAAAGAGAGTGAAGAATTGAAAATACAAGTGCATGAGTTGTTGCAGAAGGGATTGATATGAGAGAGCTTGAGTCCATGTGTTGTACCAGCGGTATTAGCACCAAATAAAAATGGAGATGATATTATGGATTGTTTGAGTGGAGCTGAGTATTTCACAAAGATAGATCTAAAGAGTGGATATCACCAAATCAGGATCAGAGAAAGAGATGAATGGAAGACAACCTTCAAGACAAAGGAGGGCTTGTATGAGTGGTTAGTCATGCCTTTTGGGCTAACCAATGCACTGAGAACATTCATGTGGCTCATGAATGAAGT
Source organism: Thuja plicata (assembly GCA_018584345.1). NCBI lineage: Eukaryota > Viridiplantae > Streptophyta > Pinopsida > Cupressales > Cupressaceae > Thuja > Thuja plicata. The sequence goes on from MU228105.1 coordinate 2,459,798, forward strand.
ACTAAAAGAATTTCTGGGTGGGTTTTTTATTGTTTACCTAGATGAAATTTTTATTTTTAGTAAGACATTGGAACAACATATGATGCATATTTTTAAGGTGTTTGAGAGGTTAAGGGAAGAGAAGTTGTTGATTAATATGAAGAAGTACAGTTTTGTGAAGAAGGAGTTAGTGTATCTAGGATTTGTAGTCTCAGAAGAAGGTCTAAAAATGGACCCAGAGAAGGTGTAGGCTATCCTTGAATGGCCTACCCCAAGGAGTGCTATTGAGGTAAGATCTTTTCATGGTCTGGCTAGCTTTTACAAAAGTTTTATTCAAGGTTTCAGTAGTATCTGTGGACCCTTGACTGAAACAATGAGAGGGGATAGGAAAGAGTTTAAGTGGACTGTAGGGGTAGATAAGAGTTTTGAATTGTTGAAAAGAAAAGTTATAGAACAGCCTATTTTAGCACTTCCAAATTTTAACAAGGTGTTTCAAGTAGATTGTGATGCTAGTGGCAATGCCATTGGAGCAGTTTTGAGTCAGGAAGGTAAACCCATTGCCTATTTTAGTGAGAAGTTGAATGATGCCAAGAGAAAATATTTTGTATATGATTAGGAGTTCTATGCTATAGTTTAGACATTGAGGAAGTGGAGACATTATCTTTTTCCAAAAGAGTTTGTTTTATTTACTGATCATCAAGCTTTACAATATTGAATAGTCAAGGAAAGTTGAATCAAAGACATTTGAAATGGGTTGAGTTTTTGCAGAGTTATATTTTTGTTTTGAAGCACAGGAGTGGGAAGTCTAATAAGGTTGCAGATACCCTTAGTAGAAGATTGATTTTGCTGACAGAGATGCAGATTGAGGTTGTTGGGTTCAAGGAACTCAAGAGTTTGCATCCTGAAGATCCAGATTTTGGCAAAGCTTGAAAATCTTGTAGAGATCCTGTTACTCTGGATAGAACCAAATAGTTGGATTTCATAATCCAAGATGATATTTTGTTTAGAGGTAGTCAATTGTGCATTCCAAAGAGCTCAATGAGGGATAATTTATTCAAAGAAAAGGACAGTGGAGGATTGGCTAGACATTTTGGGCGAGATAAAACCATTTCTCTGGTTAGTGAGAATTATTATTGGCCACAGTTGTAGCAAGATGTTAAGAATTTTGTACAAGGTTGCAGAGTATGTAAGATGGAAAAAGGAGTGAAGAATAATATAGGGTTATATTATCCATTACCTATACCTAAGAAGCCATGGGAGTATATTAGTATGGACTTTATTCTTGGCCTACTGAGAACTCAGAGAGGGTATGATTCCATGTTTGTAGTGGTGGATAGGTTTTCAAAAATGGTACATTTAATTCCTTGCAAGAAGACTAATGATGTTGTTCATGTAGCAGAATTGTTTTTCAGGGAGGTGGTAAGACTACATGGCTTACCAAAGAGCATAGTTTCAGATCGAGACACCAAGTTTGTTGGCTACTTTTGGAGAACCTTGTGGAAAAATTTGAAGACAGATTTGAAGTTCAGTTCAGCACACCAACCACAGACTGATGGAAAAACAGAAGTTGTGAATAAGGTTTTAGGAAACTTGTTGAGATGCTTGGTTGGAGATAAACCAAAGGGATGGGATTTGGTTTTACCCCTGGAAAAATTTGCAAATAATAATTCTGTCAATAGGAGCACTGGTAAATCACCATTCCAGATAATGTATGGAAGTAGTCCCAAAAATGCATCTGAATTAAGAAAGTTGGACAAAGGAGAGATGAGTAGCGCTAAAGCTGAAGACTTTGTCGAACACTTGAATATTTTGTATTAGGAGGTGCAGAAGCATATAAATAAAATGAATACATAGTACAAGGCTAAGGCAGACAAGAGAAGAAGACATAAGGAATTTCAGGTGGGAGATGAAGTCATGGTTCATTTGCAGAAGGAGAGATTTCCAGTAGGAACATATAATAAGTTAAAGATGAAGAAGTTTGGACCATGAAAAATATTGAAGAAGCATGATCTAGGAAATGGTTATGAAGTAGAGTTGCTCAGTGAACTCAATATTTCACCAGTATTTAACATTTTAGATTTGACAGAATATCATGACGGAGGTGTTGAGGCTTAGATCACAGAAGCACGATGGAATATTCTAGCAAATACTTTAGCTACAGAGGATATTGGAGACATTTTGGATAGTCATGTTGGCAGAAGCACAAGGAACATGACATATGAAGAATATTTGGTCAAATGGAATGGACGACCTATAGAAGATTCATCATGGCTATCAAGAGAGGAGGTTAACCAGCTTGGCTTTCCTTTTCCCACCTGAGACATGATAGGGTCACTTCTAAAATTACCCTGGGTGTCTGATGCAGGAGCATCTTGGGTGTAAGAGAAATCTTGCATCACCCAAAAATATTTTCTGGTTTCTTTTCAATAAGGGCTATTTTGTGCAGAGTTACTATTTCTAGAAAGTTACTATTTTTAGTAAGTTTTCTGTTTGATCTCTGAATGTTCTATTTTCTTCCCTGGAGGTTGAATTTGATTGTATCATCCTACCAGTAAATTTTCATTGCCAGGGCAAATCTAGTTTTGTAGATATTGGATATTTTTGGTATTGGTAGCAGGGTACAGAAACTTTGAACTCAGTTTTGAAGGATTTAGAAGCTTCGAATGGGGTTGAAACCTTGGTTGACTGGGAAATCCTAAGTCATCCATTTTAGAGAACTTCATGGACTTTTCGAAATGGGGTTACGATAGCCCACCGAGTCAACGATTGATGAGTTATGGTCTCCATAAGTTGCACTACTTGAACTTGAAAATGTTAATTTTTCTTCAAAATTTATTTTTGGGTTATGAAGTTGTTTGGGCCTACTCTAATGTAATAAAAATGAATAATAATATCTTAGGTTTTGTTAGCCTCAAAATTTAGGGTTTGATTTATAGAGTCTTCTTGGGCGGTTAAAATTGGCTATATATTGAAGGTCTGTAGGGTTGTCTAGGTAAGTTCTGGGTTATGCAGCTGGTGGCTCTGGCTTGCAGATTATTGTAATAAAATGGCCATCTAGTTGTGCATGTTTCATTTCTAAAGGTGCATGTTATATTTCAAAATATTGTAATTTCATTTCATGGTGGATAATAGAAAGCTCATTCATGTCTTTGCAAATCTTATTATTCTCAATTTTGTTGTATGTTTGTGTTAATAAGGGGAGCACCCATCATGTGTACATGTTCAAAGATGGTGCACTTTTACAATTTTTTTTAACATACATAGTAGTTTTAGTTGTCCATGTGATGCTATAGATGTACATTCAATTTCATGTATCAATTAATACACAAATGATGAATTTCCAGGAACAACATGCAAGTATAAGAAAATAATGGAGTTCCAAATCAACAACAGATATAACAAAGTCTTATAGAGATAGCAACAAGAGAATTAGGATGTATAGAAACTATTGTAATCAATCTAACATTAGTTGGGTATGTTATTCTTTAAGCAAGGAGAACTAGCCTATAATAATTTTTTTTTGTCTTTCACACATACATCAAATAGCTTATAATGATAAATTTATAGGAACAACATGCAAGTATAAGAAAATGATGGAGTTCCAGATCAACACCAGATATAGCAAAGGCATGGATAATGGACTAGGGAGAATAAGAGATGGTAAAGTCAGTCATAACCATACCAAGGAAGAACTTGAGAAAATGGTGCTATGATAATAGTAGGCCATGCAATTTTTTTTATCACAGAACACAACAATGCAAGTATAGTAGCCAAAATCCATACAAATCAAACATATTGATATTACCCTCATTTTTATATGAAAACATATTCATATTGCATTCATATAGCAACTTTATTCTACATTAAAGCCCTTATATTTATATAGCAACTTTGTTCAACATTAAAGCTCTAAATCAAGTATCAGTTTGATGATCCATCTCCTTAAAACAGATAATTGTCTAGAAACAACATAAAAGTCTTAAATAAAAGATCATAAAATTGGGCTCATCAATAATCATCTACATTTCCAGCAAGATCAGAATCTTGATCACTTGTGTCTGCATCTTCTTGATTTTCTTGCTCATCCTCATTTGTGACCTACAATACATTCCCTCTCTCAATTTCTTCACTGGTAATCAAAATCTCTTCTTCAAGCAATCCCTCATTATCTTCATCCACTTCCTCAAAAATTTCTTGTAAATTAACATATTGTCCATCATGTATTACATTGATAACTTCCATGAATTTTCATTTCGAGTGAGACTCTATTTGAATGAAATATGACCAACCTGGGCTTCTTACATCATTAATTAGAAATTATTGATTAATTTGAAGAGGGGAAACATATGGCTCATATATCGCTGATAAAAATTGTTGAGTATTTGCACGTATAAATCAATACTCATCAAATTGTACTGTATGTGGTTGGATAAATTTCCATTTTAGTAATATATGACTATTTTCACCAAAATCCACTTGAATAATTTCTTGGATGAATCCACCATAAACTTTCTTGTCAATTTCATGAAGAAATTCAGCACTAACAACACAATCACAATTTGTGTTTGCTTTTTCCTTTTCTTCCACTCTTAAATGACTACCATAGGCCCACATTCCACTAAAATGTATATCCCATATATGTGGAAATTTTGAAATCTCAGTTTCCTCTATTGTTATATATTGACCTTCTTCTTTTGCATCACTGATTGCATTAACAATCCATTGTTCAAATTTTGGAAAAGAATCACCTCTAATAAAATTATGACGTCTACGCTTTTGAGGTTGATGCTACATCCAAATTTGATTCTTTTCTTCATATTTTCTAAATAAAATAATGATGTACAAATAGTAAGATTAATAATATGAATGTGTAAATGCAATTGAGTAAAAAAATTAGTGTAATTTTCTTTACCTACGCCACTTGTCGAATGAAGATGTGTTTTGAAGAATAAAGGAATGTATTGCACTTCTTTCTTGATATGAGAGCTTGAAGCAACTTCCATTGCCTTCTAATACTTCACCTGCAACTCTCTAATCTTCATCATCATCCCATACATGTCAATTGACATTTTTAAAAATTTTCATATATTCTGTACAAAACCCCATGGCCTCTTGCATTGAATATCCCTCAGACATGCTTCCCTCTTATTTTTCCCTAGTATGGAAATTTTTTTTTTCAAAACTTTCATATATTGTTCTATAGGATACATCCATCTCATTCTTATTGTACCACAATGCTCTAGTTCATATTCTAGATGTATCAAAAGATGCATAGAAATGTTAAAGATTGTTGGTGGAAATTGTCGTTCCAATAGACAAAGGACTTCAACAACCTCCTCTCTCAAAATATAAAAGTTTGAAGGATCTAATACATGTAAAATCATTCTCTTTAATATTAGGCCCAACCTTATAATTTCCAATCTTGGCCCCTTTTCCAAACCTAATATATTTACCATAATAGGTAAAATATTCTCGATTATGACATGATAGTCATGGGTCTTGAGGCCTCTTAAGCTATTAATGTCAGTTTGGCTAATAATTTTTCTACTCACATATCTAGTAGGAAAGTGGGTCTGAGACATCAACTGTAATAATTGTGCATGTTGTTCCTTTGTCAAGACATAAGGAGCACTAGGTTTTCTATATTTTTCATTATCATATTTTTTAACCCAAATAATTCAACGAATCTTTATTTCTTGAAAGTATTCACGAGATGAAATAGTATCAAAAGCACCAAAAGGAGTTTCTATAATAGCATAAGCTATATTTTTCTTAGTATGCATAAAATCAATAGTATGCCTGATGGCTATATCCTTAAGGTATGGCAACTTATACAATATGCACAACCGATTTACACCACTTTCATTACATGGATCATATCTACTTCTAGCAATCCCATTATTTTCAATAAATGACATTCTTTTTTGTCCATTTCCAACAATGTAATCATCTATTATTAGCAATGACACTTCACAGTTATCTTCTTGACCATTGAAACGTGTTTTTTGTCGATGATATGGATGATCCATTTTAAGGTAAGCATGATGTCCACTATAAATACACTTACACAAAATTCTTGAGTGCCTCACAAAATCCTTAAAGTTGCAAGCATGACATCCATGGTATCCATGAACAGACAGACCAGACAATGTGCCATATGCAAGAAGATCATGAATTATAAACAATAAGGAAGCTTTTAAAGTGAATTTTTTTGAATGACCATCCCTTAAAGACTAAACTACTTTAATTCTATTCCACAATTCTATTAACTCACAATATAATGGCTCTAGATAAGCATCTATTGTATCTAAAGTCACACTTTTCTTTCCTGGTATAATCAATGATAACATTAAGAAAAATGGTTTAGTTGCTAACCATGGAGGCAAGTTATAATTTATTAGAAACACTAGCCAAGTTGACCATTTAGTACTTTGATATGAGAATGGGTTCACCCCATATAGAGCCAAACCCAACCTTATATTACAAGGATCTTGAGAAAAATTAGGCCACTTTTTATCAAATTCCATCCATGTCTTAGAGTCTAGAACATGTCGTTGTTTTCCATCAGTGCTCTTATTTTGGGCATGCCATTGTATAAGTTCAGAAATTTCTCTGCACCCGTACATTCAAAGTAATCATGGGATTATGGGAAAGTGGCAAAGAACCTTTCTAGGAACCACAACTGATTTCAATCCTTGTCTATACCTTGCTTCATGACATTTCAGGCATTCACTCTCATTTGCAAGATTTTTACAAAATAATACACAACCATTCACACATGTGTGGATGTTTTCATACCTCAAGCCGAGCTTACTAATTTTGTTTTTACATTGACTTATTTTTTTTGGCAATGTGGAGTCAGCTGGTAATAATGATCTTAATAATGTCAATAATTGATCTACACTCTCATTTGTCCAACCATGCACCACTTGAAAGTTAAGAATTTGAAGAATTGTTTTCAAATTACTTAACTTGCAATTAGCATAAAATGGCTTTAAAGCATCCTACAATGACTTAACCCAATCATCATTTAGACCCTCATTTAGCATTCTATCAACTTCAAACCCTTTGTCAAACATTTTTTTCTCTTCATCTATGGTTGGTGTCACTTCATTTATGTTTGTTTCCTCTTCATCTCTCATGGTTTTCAATTATATCATATCTTCATAATAATTGTAAGCCCAAGGGCTTATACCAGTATGCCCATATCTTATCATATGTTGATAAATCACATTTCTCTTTTTCACTTTTCCACCAAGAAAATTTTTACATGGACATGGATATTTGTCAATGTCCCCCTCATCAGCTACTTTCTCATCATATGCATCATATTGATCCGTAGTCAACCTATGATTTTGATCCATTTGTAATATTCTACATACCAATATTAATTTAGTTTCTAAATTAAATAAAAAACATAAATATAAAAATAGAGATGCCAAAACATTGTTAAAAGTAGTCACTTTTAGTAGAGACCATAAAAGAAAGAAGAGGGTATAATGATTCATTGTTCTGACATCTATCTTACATTCATTTGAATTTTACCTAGTGAGAATGGAATATGTCTGTGTTTTAGGTTTCAAATTACCTATGAATTTGCTACAGAGGGTCTTGCTAACTTAAAATTTGTTGCAACAAACTCTAAATTCCTTTCCTGCCTTTTCAAAAGTCTCCAAGTCATATCTAAACAAGCTTTATCACCCATGCAAGTGCTTCAATGCCTATCCATGAGAATAAAAAATGTTAACAACTATGATGAGTGTGTATTAACAACTTATGAATCAAATTAAAGATGAGTGGAAAATCATTGTAACTATTATATCTTAATCATTATCTATTGTAACTATTATATCTTACTCATTATCTTAACCTTGGCATGAAATTGGAAACCTTGGTAGCTAATGGAATTATCAACCATAAATTGATATCTACATCTTCATGAGTAATGATTTTTATTAACAACTAATAGTATGCTCTTTATAATATATATACCTATTTCACCTTTTCTATTGAAGAAAGATATGAAGGTTAAACAAATACAATATTGAGCCATTTAAAATCTCTGTTCCTGCATTCTGTTGTTGGTTTTTCATACATGATTGGGTGTCCATGTAGGGACAATGAATCTTCTTAAATGAGAAACACCATCATCAATGGCTTGACTATTTATTACTATGAACCTCCAAATTATGTATATATGTCCAAAAAATTTACTCTCTTTAAATTTCTCTGAAGCCTTCTTTTCAGAGTGTGTGTATCATATGTGTCTTGACTTTGACAAATTGTGTCTTGTGATAGTGAAACAGAAGATGAAAGCAACACATAATGAAGTGTTCAAGAAGTAATATACAACATTGGGAACCCTTAAGGTATCAAAATTTCCATTGAATACACATACAATGATATATGAGATGTGATGAAATTTAAAAGAGCTAATCACAGTCCATACAAGGTCTAACAATGAGAGAAAGATTCATAGAGCTAGGGAATCGGGGATAATAGTGTTTCATGACTGTTATAGTGGAATACAATTTTCATATAACAAGATATTATCATTGTTACAATGAACACAAATTTCACAAGCTATTACAAAGATTTATTTATATTTACCGCTCTTAGTATTTATTATTTGTAAAGAATTGTGTTTAGTTTTGTATCTTTGAACAACACTTGAGATCTAAATTCTAGAGATACACTTGATTATAGGAAATCCACTTGATAATGTAATCCTAAGTTAAGAAAAACCACGCCACAAAAAATAGTCTCAGATCTTTCATTCAAAGACCAAAAAGTAGTGAGCCAAAGTGGAAGAAAATATTAATTATTAAATGTGGAGATGGTAGATCATTAGGGATAGAAAACATGAATGTCCAAAATATGGGAAGATGGTAGCTTGACAGCCAAAAGAAATGATATACAGTCACTTTAGAAGTTTGGACCTTCATTATCATGGTAAGAAAAAAAGAATGTGGAGATCAAAAATATAGTAGCATGAATGGAAAATGTAAAAGCATAGGCAACACATAGGAATTGTTTGAGAGAATGCATCAAATAATTCTGGTCACATGGACTGTAATTATTGTAGGATATGCACAAAATGGATTAGTTGAAAAGGTTGTAGAAACATTCAGGAAAATTCATTTGGTAGGTGTAAAGCTTAATTCCACAACCATTCCCAACATTCTCTCTACTTGTGCTAAAATGGGAGCTTTGAAATAGGGTATGGACATCTAGTAAAGCATATTGGAAGGGATTATCTTTTAGACATTATGCTTGGAAATGCTCTAGTAGACATGTATACAAAATCTATATGGATAGAAAAGGCTCATTAATTGTTTAATATAATGTCTCAAAGAAATGTGGGCTCATGTAATACAGTTATTGTAGGATACACATAAAATGAATTCATCGAAAAGTCTTTAGAAACTTTCTGACATCTCTCATTATTTTCCTAATTTCTGAAACTTCTATAGCATAAATACTAAAATTTTAGAACTAAGACATGCCATGCAATGGTTTTTGTTTTAGATCAATTAGTTTTGTATCATGAAAGTAATAGGAATCTCTAGGCAGACTACCATGAAGTTTTTAATGACTGTGAATAGTAGAATGCACATTTTTGTTAATAATAGATATTTGTGGAGGTTCAAAATGATGTAGGGGGTTGATTACATTTGTAAAAAATATAAAAATTCATTTCAAATTGCAAGAAAAAGTATTTTTTTCTGGTTCTAATATCTCATCTGATTTTTATTGTTTAAAACTGTCCCTAATACAGTTATAGTTACAGTCAAGTATAATGTTCCATTGAGATAAGAATGTAAATTGTAAAAAGGTAATTTTCATTGGTCTTAAAGATTTTGATAAATTGTTTCAAATAGTTGGTATGGGTAAGCAAGGAGGTTGGAGCATCTTTGGTATTGTTTCGCATTGTAGGAACACGACTGTCATGCTAGAGGTCTGATCAGATAAGAAATTCCCCATGTTTCAAAAGTATTAGTAAGTATATGTCATGTCAATAGTATTAGGAAACCTTTGATTTTAATTTTTTGTATGCACCTTGAACAATGAATGCTGAAAAGAGGTAAGATGCTACTGATAAATGACATAAGGAAAATGTGTTGTCAGATAATCCATAGTACTAACTGATAATATGAACCAATATATGCCAAGGTTTTTGTTGGGGTACAAGGAGGCCTTCTCCTCATTAAATCTATCTTAAATGAGTGCTTTTTCTATGTTACAAACTAAGAGTTCCGCCCACATTGTGATCAGACAATGAGATAGCATGTTGATAGTCTAAGAGCAAGTTTGAATCAGAATAAGGGTAGACATTAAGAATGAAATGTGTTTTGAATGGGTGTAGGTGAATAAGTGAAATTTTATTTGGTACCATAACTGTAAGACAATATATTTCCATGGGCTTTGGCATAGCTTGTGGTCCTTGGCTTTTAGTACAATCATATTTGAGTGGACCTTAAAACTGATTTTGTATCAAAATGTATGGAGACAGTTGCTTTATTTTCTAGGATGTTCAAGGGTGTGAGGTTTTTGTGTTGTTTTTTCTTGAAAGGTGGTTGTCATCTATGAATGTTAGAGGTTTATTCCCATTTGAGTTGGTTTGGGAAGTGGACAGTGTAGTGAGAGGTTTTGGCATGAGTTTCTGGTTGGAGTTAACATTAAGGGAGTCCAAATACTTTGCACAGTCTGGGATAATGGTAGGCCTTTTGAAATGTACCATTTTGTTGTGATTTGATAAGGAGGATCCCATTTGACAATAATGGAGAATGGTCAAGTTGGAGAGTTAATTGGGTTAGATGCCTCATTTCTATGAACAAGAACATTGAATGGAATTTAGGCTAGTTAGTACCCTCAGGATTTGTGTTGGTGTTGGATGCTCTGCATCATCTGCATAAATAATCATTAAAAAATTATTCAACTCCTTAAATCAATATAAAAGGAATTTAGACACATTTTCATTGCTGAAAGTCAATTTTTTCTGCTGCTATTGAATTCAGCTAGACATTTGCAAGGCAGAGGAAGAAGACTATCATGTTTGAATATGTAGTAAGAGGGAGGTTGGGATATTAGTGACTCTCATAAGGGCCATAGAATCTCTTCCATTACACAACATAAATTCAAAAATCTTCTACTCTGATCACAACATCCTCTATAAAATCACATTTAAATTATGTCTAAGTTCTAAAAAATCCTTATTATCTCATTTAATTAAATATGTAGAATCTGAAACTAGAAATATAGATTGGTTTTGAATGTTCCAAGGTTAGGGGAGATACGTTGAAAAATGGGGAGATGATAAGGTGAAAGATAAGATACTAGAAAGTGCATCCAAGTATGGTCTATTTTCTCTACAAAAATAATAAATCAAGATTCATGCAGATAGAAACAAAGAGTTTGAGGTTCAATTGGTTTACCAAATAAATCAGATCCAAAGAGTGTTAATTTTGCTTCATCATTAATTGTAAGCTTTTAATTTGTTGGAACATTCTCAGTTGATCGTTGATTAGTTTCAAAGCATTGCATAAAATTTGAACTAAGTTTTTTGTTGTAATGACTTACTTATAGAATGTGTGGATTGGAATTTGATGTTCATGGTTATTATTTTCTGTTGTTGTGAAGTTTTAATTTTGAACCCTTATCTGAAATAATTAACATAAAAAATCCCTAGGCATATTATTGGTATCACAACCTTTGCATCCTACAAGCCTCTATTTGCAATGTAGATTTATGAGCTTGAGTGAGAGATAATTAAGGTATCAGGGAAAACAATAGTTGAGGACAAAAAATATATAAATATCAAATGTTGCTAATAAAAATAGTTGAGGATATGGTGACAATAACAACCCATAGAAAATAAAAGGTTGGCTATGACATATATTCTTGACATTTGGATAAAATTAACTAAGAATGAAATAAACTGATACGTACAATGTAAAATTATTGAATTGTACTAACATAAAGGGGCTCATGACTATTTTGGATAGTAAATAAAAGGAATGGACAATGGTGTAGTCTAAAAATAGTGACAAATGATGCTAAAGTATGGATCACATTGATGTGGATAATAGATATGAGTAGTGATTATTGTCATTGAAGCTCATTTCTGACTTGAAGGATCTCCATGAATTTTTCTTTAATGAATCCATGACTTCACTTTAAGCCATTTTCACTGTTCTTCAAGAAGTGTTATGAATTTTCATAAAAAATGTGGTGATTTTCCTTAAGGTTTGATGTGGTTCTTCAAGGATATATTTATACCATGAATGGGACATTCATGAAAAGTGGATAGGATACAAAATCATTTCCATGGGAATTGAAAAACCCTTTCTAGTTTAATGGTCATATGTTTGATCTTGTCAAATCTAGTTATCCTTTGCAATCATCTGTTATGATTTGATCCAAGGTTTTCCTTTAATTTGTTTATATATTGATAGTAGCAATCAAAAAATGTTTTCTTCCTTTGGTATTTAAAATTTAGCATTATAGAGAAAGTTGACAAATGATAATCCATGAAAAGGAAAAGGGTCAAGGGTGCCTAATGATAATGAAGGAATGTGTCAAAAAAATGATCTTATATGAATAATTCATCTTAAGAGTGAGAAAGTAGTGACATCAATTTTAGAAGAGTGCGGGAATAAAGGGGAAATGACATCCAATATCAAAGCAAAGTGAGAAGATAAAAGAGTAGTTCTATAATTGTTAAAATAGAGAATCTTAGAGCATACTTTCTCATGATAATAATGGAGAAATCAATAACTGTAGTCAAATGTAGTATGATTCAAGTTTTGAAAAAGAATCTAATGTTACTTAAATAGTAATAATAGTGAACTCCAAGACTTGGCTGCAACAAAGAGAAAATAGTAGATATGAAGGTGTAATAATGGCATATGAAGAGAAAAAGTGATCAACACTATTATAAAGTGTAGTTCAAAGAAACAGACCACTTGCACATTCACAAGTAAGACCCCCCATTGTCGAAACTACCAAACAAGATAAAAGGCTAAGAGACCATTCACATAGACATGTCACTGTCATGGAAAGAAGTACCAGTCACTCCTATTATTAGGTAGAGAGGAAACATCCTTAGAGGTTGTTCAAGACAATATGCAACATCAAGGTTTTATTCTCCTAAAAGATGGGTTCTTATGCACCACTAATCATGAAAAATTGTGAACCACTACTCATAAAACATGGGTCAATGAATTTGACTCCAAAACTACATAGTTGAATCTTAATAGAAATATCATAAAAAAATTGGTTGGTAAAAATGATAATAGACTTCATTATTGGAATGACGTCTCATAGATTGCAGTATCCTACATGGGAATGTGGTCTCATAGATTGCAATTATTGTAGGATAGGCACAAAAAATTATTTCTAGAGAAAGCTTTAAAAAAATTCAAGAAAATGCAATTGGCATATGTAAAGCTAGATTCAACAACCTTTGCCAGCATCCTCCTCACCTATGATAAAATGGGAGCTTTGGAACATGCATGGAAAGCCATCAAAGTATAATGAAGTTGGATATTTTTCAAACATTCATTCATTAAAAAATTTATTAATTCTCAGGTTGCTCTATTTTACTTCTGTATTTTATATCTGTGCAAATTATTCAATATGCACCAAGACAGTTTGAGAAAAGGACTTAGAAATTTTGAAAAACATGACATTATATTATTGAAAATTGCTGGTAGATTTGCATGCAAAAGAGAAAAGGCATAAGAAGAAATGGTGGTCTTGGAGATTAGAAGTTTGCAGCATTCATACCCCAAGGAGTTCAGCTCTGCAGCTTTATAAAATATATTTCAACAATATATAAGAAATTGCAAATTAGCAAGTCTAAAATGTAGATTCATCAACTTTTGTCACATTCTCTGTGGGCTAAGAAACAGGGCATTGAAACCCATTGAAGCATTATGGATGCAACTTCTTGTCAAATTTCATTATGGAGAGATGAAAATAGATTTGTAAGAAAAAAGGTTGTTTGGCTTAATACTCAAGCTTGTGGTTTCAAGGAAACCAAAAATTCAAGCTATGTGTTACATAAATTTGGGAAAAAGATTTGAAAATAAAACATCAAAATTATGCAATCAGTGGCAAGTATCCTGATTCAAAACCTTTTCCAAAACATGAAATTTTTTAAAAATCTTTATCAATTGCAAATAGGATCATTTTATCATTCCTAAATAAATGTTGTTAGAATTTGAGTTCAAATCTCCTAAAGCACAAGTTATTTGTACTTTGAACAATAGTAAACTGTTTGGCAATATTTCAAGCATCTAGTATTTATTTATATTTCAAGCATTAGAAGATAGTTTACTGAACAACAATAAACTATTTGGCAATATTTCAAGCATCGAAGATCAGATACTCTAAAGAGTGCTTAACAAACATCAATCTCAAAATAAGAAAAAAAATTGTCAAGTCGGTGCTGGGGTCTTGGTATACCCTCTTTCCCATAAGGTCTCATGATTTCAACCATTAACAAGGCATCAAAAGAGATTCAAACAAAGTATAAAACAACATTCATTTTTTATCATATAAACACATTCAATTTTTTTTTTTATATTAAATGCTATTCATGATTTTTTTAGGCTTGACGCGATGTGAGAATTTGCAAGCCTGAGATTACTACTGCAAAATCAAACAACCATCTCAAAATTGTTTAACAAAACCTATTTTTGGTGTAAGGGAACTTATTATGAGTGGGATACAAGTTCATGATATTACTTGAGAACTAGGAAAAATACGTATAACCCTAGTAACTTACTCATCTCTTTTTGAGTACTCTTCTTGCAAAGATTGTAGAAGGGTAAAATACTAAATCCCCTTTGTAGGTTGTGTTGATGGAAGTCCTCCTAAGAGATCAAGTCAGAATTTTTAAGGGCTTCCTGTTACCTGTAAGGCCTAGAAAGTACCCAAATGAAGGATTGATGCAAGATGAAAGCTCTCAAAGTTGTAGAATCTCCTATTGGAGAAAAAAGTTCTCAATTTGTAGGATCTTGTATTGGGGAAGAAGTTCTCAAGTTGAAGCTCTTAGATTGTAAGCTTTGAGGATGTAAGATCTCTCAAGTTGTAATTATTTTCAAGTATTAATGTATGCTTTGTAAAGCATTTTATCTTCTCTTTATCTCCAATTTTTTTGGTATGAGTTGGTAAGGGTGGTGTGTCCCTTCATTAGTGGTATCAGAGCAGTAGTGCCCTTCATCAGTGGTATCAGAGCAAGAGTTCTTGAGTGTGTAAACAAATCACCAACTATGAGGCAGTTTGCACCAGGACCTTGGGTTGGGTGAGGTTTTTCCTTAAGAGGATGTGAGTATGGAGAAGAGAAAAAAGAAGATGACTTTTGTGATTGGATGGATTCTTAGAATTCATAGACTTGAGAAAATTAGAGAGAGATATCAAGAAGAGACAAGAGTTGCAATACTGGATTTGAAGAAGCAAGTGGCTAAATTAAAAGCGGGGATGAAAAAGAGAAGAGCGATTCAAAGAGTTGATGTCAATTCTTTGGATGAAGGAAAGAAAGAATATACATTGGAGTATCATTCATGCAATACAAAAGAAGAGGTAGAGCAAGAAGATGCAAAGATTCATGAACCTACAATTGAAGAAGATGATTTATTAATGAAGATTACAACAGTTGAGGAAGAGTGGAATACCTTGGTTGAAGGTCAAAGTAGAGAAGTTGTTACATGCCTTGTTGAAGACAYGAAAGAAGAAAATAAAGATGAAGATGTGAAAGAGGTAAATTTTTATGAATCATGGGATGCTAACTTTGAGATGGATTTGAAATATAATGATGTTGGTTTATATGAGGACTTTACAAATGATGTTTGGTATGCAATAGAATATTTGTATGGTGTTCCAGAGTTTATTATAGGTGCATTAGATCCTAGAAGTTTGGAGGAGAATGAGAGTTATAGATTGATGAAGTTGATTGTAGTGGAGTATTGTCAGCAGCATATACTTGTGCCAACTAGGTGTTGGAAAAGAAGAAAAAGGAAATATATCGGCAACATATACTTGTTCCAGCAAGGTGTTGGAAGAGAAGAAAAAAAAAAAATATCATCAACAGCTACTTCATTTTGTGAATCTATATCCACAAAATTTTTCCTACCTTGGGTGTCTGATGCAGAAGCATCTTGCATCACAAAATAAAAAGGGGGCATGATAAAAAAAAAAAAAAAAAAAAAGAGGAAAAAAAGAAAAAAAAGAGAGGAGAAAAAAAAAAAGGAAAAAAAAAAAAAAAAA
>MU228105.1:2507709-2519074 GCA_018584345.1 Thuja plicata
ATAAGGTGCATCATAAAGCATCATGTGTCCACACATCCAAAATGATCAATCCGTGGCATAAAGCATAAAATCCATAATGTCCATAGTGCATCAAAAGTAAAGTATCATATGCTAAATCTATCATAAGTAGAAAAATTGGAAAACTACGATGGGGTTCGGGGTGAGGCCTCACATTGATGAACTTGGATAATGTTATTGAATTGATGATGATAGGCTGATAATGACAACATCGATGAACTTGCAAATTGCTATCAAATGGATGATGAAAAGAGATGAAGCATTGATGAACTTGGAAAATTCCCTAAGATGATGAGGTTTTATTGTTGATGACAAGATTGACCAGATTTTTAAAGGATTTGATCAATTTGAAAGCGATTTGATTAGGTATCGATGACCTTGGAAAATGCCCTAGAATGATTGGAATGAGTCCAAAATGATGTTGGACTGATTATGAAGATATTAGGACTGATTTGAATTGGTTTAGGATGATATAATATGTTTTAAGAATTTTTTAGGATTGAGTAAGATTGGTTTAGGAAGATTTAGGATTGATTGGGATCAATTAGAAAAATTATCAATTCGGCCAAGAGGACAACAATATTAGAAATTAATTGAACAATTCACAATATTCAAGTAATGATGAAAGACACAATGTTTTGATATAATTAAAACCACAACATAGAGGAATATTTTGAATGTAAAATAATGTTCAATTTTAATTTCAAAACTGTTAAATATGTAGACTAGTAGACTCAAACCATTTTTTAGTGTCTACAATTATGACCTTTGTCAACAAGCTTAATAAAACTCAAAAGATTGTGTCAGACCTTCAACATATAAGACATCATCATTGTTATTTTTACCATCAAGTGCAATGAAACCTATACCTTTGATCATCCAAGGAGTATTGTCACCAAATCTAACAACGCCACCATCATACCTTTACAAGTTCACAAATTTGATTTTATCTTTGGTCATGTGATGTGAACAATCACTTTCAATAACCCATTCATATTCATCATCCATATGTGAAACCAAGGTTGTCTCTTCATTAAAGAAACTAAGATCCTGATATTTGATAGTAATGAAAACATCTCATAATTCACTCTTTTCAGATTCATCACCAACTATACCTTCATCAACAACATAATAAAATTTATTATGATATTTAGGTTTGAATTTTATAACCTTATACATAGGCTCTTTATCTGGGCATATTTAATTAATATGACCAATATTTTTACATGAAATACATTTCAAAGGTATCTTTCCTTGATACTTACTGGATCCCTTAGGAAATCTCTTGGATATTTGGGCTTCAAGATCTTCAAGATTTCTCTCTTCCTCCTCAATCTCTTCCAATTCCTTAGCATATCTGGATCCAAAATTTGATGAAATCTCTCCAAGTTTATATATTTTCTTATCCTTAGAAACAATATCCTTAAATGTAAGTTCAAATTTAGGAAGTGCATCATCCAATTAACACATTTCAAATGAAGATAGCTTATCAACCACTGTGTCTCTTCTTATTGTAGTCACGGTCTTGATCTCTTCAATAACAACAACCTTGTTCTTGTAATAAGGAGGAAAGGATCTAAGCATCCAATAAATAATTTCTTCTTCCTCCAATGTTCCACTAGAGAATATAATTCCACAAACAAGCTCATTTATCTTCAGTATGTAAGAACTGATATTTTCATCCTCAGTACTCTTCAATGCCTCATAATTCCCTTTCAAACTCTACAACTATTCTTGCTTCACATTTGCATATCCTTCTTGCAAAATCTCTAATTTTTTAAATATGTAATGTGAAGTCTCTAATTCGATGGCATTTGTATACTCAGTATCTGACAAGGTGCTCAATAATTCTTATTTTTCTCTGATTTTATATTCTAATTGCTTCTTCTCATCTTTAATAACAATAGAAAGATCTGTATAAGGATTATATGACTTCTTAATCATCTCATAGTAATATTATTTTATTCATCTCAAGTGTATAATCATCCACCCCTTCCATATAGAATATCTAGTTCCTTAAAATCTTAGATTCTCAAAATTTTCCATCATGGATCTCCTCAAGCAATCAATTTTTCAAAATAGGGCTTAACTCTGATACCAATTGTTAGAAATAAGGAAGCACACACATCTAAGAGGGTGGGAGTGAATCAATTGTGTCCAAAAACACAAAACCTTAATCAAATTTTAACCTTTTAATCATAGAATAAATGATTATAATTAAACCAAGATTACAACACATAACACTAAGTTATTTTTACGTGGAAACCCAGTTAAGAGAAAAACCATGGTGAGGATCAAACCCACAAGATGATGTACTATATTAAAATCACTATACACTATTAGGATTACTACAATGTGAATGCACATGCATTCAGGCACATTTCCTAGAGCTCACTTCTCAAATGCAACATGGGATAGAACCCAAAAGAAGGTGCACCACCTTACAATAATCTCTAATTACAATCCATAAAGGAAAACAATCTACAACTCATGAAATAACTTATAGCATCTCTAATATGTCAATATAGTTCTAATTAAGTATATAAAATCTATGCCTTAATTGCATATTCTACTCAAAACCCTTTGCATACACAACCATTTTCATTTTTTCACATCTTCATCCAATTGAAAATGAGAGCTTACATCATTACATTTATATAATAATCAACTTATTTCTTCATGTTGACCAAGGACCAAAATTACAAACATTTAATCAAATACAACATAAACAAAAATGCAATCCAAAATATGCTAGCAAAGACATAATAAGGATCCAAATATTCATCCATGAACACACTCCAACTCCATAAATCATACCTTGATCCATCACAACTTTGTACATCACCATGTCAGCTAAGAATAATAAGAGCCCCAATATGACACAAGAGAATCACCAAATATGATCATGTAACTTAATGTGATCTAGTAAAATGAATTATATAGAATCTAGAAACATTAGCAAAAAATGTGAAATGCCATAATAAAACCAAAAATAAATTTGTCTTAGAATCCATCATTATATATGAATTGTTCAACAAGAACATCAATCAATATCATCTATTATTTAAGGAAAATATCTTTCTAGCATCCAAATCATGAGCCACTTGAGATGAGGATATACATTCATGTCCTAAACTCACCACTAGGTTAGAAACTAGAAATATTGTGTAACCAAACCACACTGATACAAACAATGAAACAATGTCTTCATGAACATCCAAAACACAAGTCTCTGATCAATCATTCATAACTCACTCCAATCACCATCCATACTTCTATAAATTGACATGAATCAACTACAAACATCCTTAATTCCATCTTTATATTCGCAACATCTGATATTCAATATAATAGCCATACCAAATGGTGCAGGAGCACATGGGCTAATCCCTAGTTAAAATTTTGTTGTGGCTTGTACTAACCTTAGCCAAGTCATTAGTGTTTATTTTTGACCTTAGAAGGTCTTACAAATGTGTACCTAGGTGGATTTGACTAGGATAAATCCAACCTAGGTATTTTTTGTTTTTAGTGTGTTTAGTGCTCGTTTAGCCTAAAAGTGGGAAAATAGGTCCAAAAGCCTTCAAGACTTAGGAAATGTTATAAATGTACCTAAAAATGCCTCTAGGATGTATTTTCATCATTTTATGTCGATTGGAGGTCATTGGGATATGTTTTGGACAAAGATGTAAAAGTTGTCAAAATGTTGCATGACAACATTTGCAACTTTTAAAAGTTGCATGACAACATTTGGCAGTATTAGATTCCTTTCAAAGTATGATGATGGGTTTTTGTTGTAATGGCCTATAATCATGGGCAAAGAATATTTAGACATGGAGGATCCCATTTCTCGAGGCAAGTGGATGTAATGAGTGATTTGAATTTGCAAGAAGAAGCTCTGTTTACTAGTTTTTGCAAATAGTCGACTTCTTGTGTGTATGAGTGTTAGTAGATGGATTGAAAAAGGTGATCTAGTATTGCATTAGTGTGGTAGAGATATTTTAAAGCACTTTTTGTTTAGATTTCAACTTTCTGTGAGTTCATTACATTAGTCTTTTAAATTGTTTTGTAAGTAGTGTAGTTGCAAGTGCTAACAAAGTGGATCTGAGAAAAATGGCTCCCCCATATATTCCAATCATGCATTTCATCATGGTATAGATGAATATGGTAGGGGAGCCTTTTTATAGTGTAGATATGAGTGTAGGAGTCCAGGAAAGAAAGGTAGCTATTTTTCAAGGCAAGCCCTAGGCGAGTCTTATGCACTTAGTTAGGTGTTTCCTAGAGATCTAATGGTTTTTGATTGCAGGGGAAGTATTGAAAGAATGGGACGAAGTATGGTTTCATAAGAACAGAGCTCCTACAGATACCTCCTAACAATATTAGGCATTGTCTAGTCCATTTAGATACATTTCCAAGAAGAAGTCACCAGATTGCACCAAAATAGCCAAATTATCCCTATTAGCCCTGAATTCTAGGAACCCACTATACGGAGGCCCTAGAATCCTAAGACCACCAAAATATTTAGTGTCTTGGAAAAGGGTATCATAATATCCAATTTGTTTTTGGGGTTATTTAGAATAATTGTGAGAGAAATGGAAAAAACTCACTTATTAGGGCTAATTGACCTATTAGCCTACAAGACCAAATCAATTGATTGTGTAGACACCCTAAAATGGACATACTTGCAACTTGATATTAAAAACACTAATTTTCATCTATTAATTAATCATTAATTAATCATCAATTTTCTTCTAAATTTATTTCATCTATTTATTAATGGTTTTTTTAATCGTTAATTAATCATCTATTTTCTTCTAAATTCATTCCCCAAATCATCTAACTTATTTTCCAAAATTAATTAAATAATTAATTTTATTTAATTAATTAACCTTAATTGATTAATTACCATTAATTAATTAATTAAACTCAATTTCCTATAGTTTAAATTGAAAGATTTGAACTTACTAATTAAATTCTTCCAATTAAATTAATTTCAATTAAATTAATTTAATTTCAATCAATAAAGCAATTCTAAATAAAAAAAGAATTCAATTATCTCACATGTTGAAAAATTTAATTACATAAATGAATTAAATATTCATTTATTTTCAAAGAGATAATCCTTAATCAGATCACATGGGTTAGTCCACCCATCTCTCCAGTTCACATGGGTAACTCCACCTAGCTCTCCAGTTCACTTGGGTAACTCCACCCACCTCTTTAGTTCTAAAAGGTAACTCACAATTATCTCTTCAGTCAACCAAACTCTATCTCCTCTCTCCCAGTTGAAGAGGTGGAGTTTACTGATGACTTCTCTAGTTCCTTTTACTCCAAACCGTTCATCTCCCTATCTCTAGGATTGATCTCAACCATTCATATCATCCTCAATTCCTATATAATAAACCCTTCATACCCATTTGAAGAATCTAGGATTTCGAGCTCTCATGCGCCATTACTCTATCAGTTTGGTTCTAGCATTCAAGCCATGTTGCAATCACACCCATTTCAATTATCAAATTCTTGGCACTTATCAAGTCATAGACGCTACCCACACTAATGCTAAGCATCAAAAACAATGTTTCGAAAGGAGTAGAGAGAGACAATAGAATCTTCAAGCACTTTTGTATTTTCATTCATTTCTTTTCCTTTCTTTTCTTGTACATTTTATTGGTTATGTTTAAGTATTCATTATTAGTAGTTTTTGTATTGATTTCCCCATTGCAAACCGATGCTACTAACCCTCATTGTTGGAAAGAGAAGGAACCGTGAATCTGAATAGGTGTACATTTTGGTGAACCCGACGTGAACTTATAGCCTGAGTACATTTTGGTGAACCCAATGTGAACCCGAATATCTCTTGCAGAAAACATAAAAAATCCTTTAGCCTCAGCCGTAGAGTTGCAGAGCTCATTTTCTATCATTTTCTTGATATCTGTGTAATTTTGCAATTGCTAGTATTTTTCCGCAATTGACTGGTTTAATACAGCAATTGATTGCAGGCTTTCACATCGCTATTCTGTTATCTTCTATCATTCTTTTTTCTAGCAGTGTGTCACAATTGCCTAGGTTTTACCACAATTACCCGTGCTTTACCGCAATTTCCTATTATTTACTGTAATTGACCGATCTATGCCGCAAACATAAACATTCTACCGTAGACTAGAGTTTTTTGCCGCAATTGCCAACATTTTGATGTAATTGACAGGAGATTGCCTCAATTGAGAAAATAATGCCACAATTGACATAAAAAGCATGTTTTCAGCTATTTTTATTGGTTTTTGTGCAGGATTGACTGATGGTGAATGACAAAGAAGGTAATTAGATGCATACTAGGTGCTAGATCATTAAGAGCTGCAATAAGGAGAACCACCAACTATCACTCACAACAAAGGGCTATTCTCACAATCATAGCTAAGGATCAAAGCGAAGCATGCACAAGGTACCTTGATTCAATCAAGAGATTTCCATGTAAGTATAAAGTCACCATTAATCTCAGCAATCTCAATAATCCTGGAGTTTTTGGATATTCTGCTATTTTGGATTGAAGAGATTTCATTTCTTGAGATAATAAACACTTTCTTTGATAGGTTCGAATCAAGAAGACAAGATAACAATACAACATAAAATTCATTCACTCATACTTTGGTGCTTAAAAAAATAGTGCTTGTCAAAAATATCATACCTCACACTTTGGAATTTAGTGCTTAAAATTGATGTGAGGACTAAATTTGAACAAAAGAAAAAATCTCTCAATTTGGTGCACTAAAAATTGAACAAGCAATCAACACTTACTTTTGGGCTTAAAAATGAACACTTGTTCTTGTATGGTGCTTTAGCTTAGTTCACATTTCAACTTTTGGGTTTAAGCGATTAAAATTGTATCTTGAGTTTTGGGTGCACTTGCACAATCTGTTAGATTAAACACCTTTATACTTTTTAGAAAGGCCTATCCGGAGAATGCACTGCTTCCTCAGGGAATGAACTTAAACCGGTAATCCTTTCGATCGGTATATAAACAAGACACGAACCAAAGTTCCATTTTATATCTAGCCAAGCTTGGATGAGGTGTCTTGATAATATTCTGGATCGGGTGAATATCCCTAAGGAGCCAGCGTGGTCAACTAGGCTCTTAAATGAGTCACAGATATACAAATCGATTGGATAGACACCATAGACCCTTACTACAACCTTGATAATTAGAAGCCAACCCAATCTACCTCTGAACAAATACCTTATTATAGGGCAAGGGGTTGTAGAATTTCCCCCCAAGATTCTCGACATATGTGTTCCAAGGTATTTGTGTAGTGAAAGAGATCTTCACAATACAACAACAATACCTGGAAATGGAAAAAACATGGGTGCCTATGTCATGGACCTTCGTGTCCTAGTAGTGTGATAATTGTTGTTTGAGCTAACGAACATTCAAGCATTGGGCCTATAATATTGTATTCTAAATCCATTGACCTAGATTAATCTGACTGTTCATTATTGAGACCCCGTGATAACCTTGCAACTTGAAAAAGTTGTAGAACATACACTTTTCAGTCTTCATTCTTTAAAACACAGTGTATATTGTGCTTGTTCTTTGTTCAGTTTCCAAAATACAAAAAAAACATCCAAATTGTCAAAATGAGTCAAATGTGTTAAAGTCTAGGGTGTCAACAACAAAATTGATATGCAAAATCAGAAACATTGTTCCATAGATTAGAATTACCCAATATTTAACCCCTTTTGAGTCTTATTTTTTGACTATAAGTCCTTTACTGCAATTGCTCTCATTTTTCTGCAATTGATGGAAGCTTTCCATAGTAGACTTGTTTATTGCTGCAATTGCCCCTTTTATTACCACAATCGGTGATAGATTACCACAATCATCTAGTCACTTTACCACAATCGGTGGAGGTTTGCCGCAATTGACCAGAGACTATTCTATACATGTTTTAACCTAAAAACCTTGAAAATACTCTCCATTTTGTGTCAAAGACCAATCTGTATCCTAGAGAAATGTGAAGAACATTGTGTGAATCTCTAAACATTAAAGATTATCCATTCTTTGAAAGCACAATTATTGTCTAAACATTGTTAGTTTGAAAGTTCAGCCTTGAAATATCTTGATCCCATTATCTCAACATCATCATCTCTATCAGTGACTTTGTCCTAGCCAAAGGTTGACAAATCTTATTCTTACATCATCAAAACCTTGAGATCAAGATAAATCAACATCTATCCTTAGAATTACCCTTGTCAAAGCATAACTCAGACTCTCCTGGAAAGGTTATCCTTTTTTGTTTTCTTTATATTACTTGTTTTAGTCACAAAATCTGGACCACACTATGTCTCAAACCCCAATGGAGGGCCTTACACAAGGTCGAAGGCTAGAACTCAACCTGATGACTCATACATTAATAGCTTCCTCGCTTGGGAAATAGAGCGAGAGGATGATCCCTTCAAGAATACCAGTCCTACTCTTTTTGAGAATCCATGCGGGTCAATATTATTCCAAAATATCATAGAAGAGGAGCTCAAAGATATAGAGCAAGACACCCATTCCCCGCAAGTGGTTGATGCTATTTTAGAGAGAAACCCCAAACGTTTCTTAGCCATTTTGATTAAAAAAGGAGTTAAAATCCATGTTGAATTCAATATGTCCACAATATGGCCCGAAAACCCTCTCGCAGGTCAAAACACTACTCAGCCCTCTCAAACACTACCTGTGGTTTCTCAAATCTTCCCATCCTTGATGACACCAACATTGGCACAAACGATACCCAGTCAAACCAATTACGCAAACCAAGAAAGCACATCTTCTACGCAAAGAATGACAGGCTCCCAACTAAGTGTACACATTGTCACTAGTATGCCCCCACTTTTGGCCTTATGGCCTAGCCAATCAAGCTCTCATGCTATGCCTTCCATCCCACCAACAAGAAATAACCTTTTTTCCACCATTCTGCTACTGCTGTCAATCCCTACTAGCCTTGGGGTCAGCACATCATTCCCACAGGGATCCATCTCTGTAGGCCTGACTTTTAGTCAATGCCCACCCAAGGTTACGCCTTTCCTCACCCAACAACAACCTCAACCCTAGCTTCAACAACAACAACCTCAACCCTAATAGAGGCAACCCCATCTTCAGTAGAAACAACCTCAACCTGAGTAGTAGCAACCCCAGCTTCAGCAGCAACAACCTCAACCCTAGCTTTAGTAGCAACAACCTCAACCCTAGTAGTAGCAACCCTAGCTTCAGCAGCAAAAACCTCAAATATAACAACAACAACCACATCTTCAACAACAATAGTATCCCCAACCCCAACAACAAACACAATAGAACCAACCTTGGGCTACTCATGTGCTCCCATTTTAGAATCATGTTTTGGGAACTCAATATCAAGTCTCAAGGATGAGGTCCTATGTTCCTACTCAAGGGACATAGAGGTGCAACCTCATACCTACTACATCATAGAAGTACAATGCGACAAATCATCCTCAGTCTTAAATAGACATGCTGATCCAACAAGTGCAAAACCTTCAAACCTAAATGATGGATATGCAAAATCAAGGGTAAACTAAATCTTATACTATAGAGGATTTGTACCTGTATCCCTTTGATCACTCTCTTCACATGTCTCCATTCCCAACTCACTTCTTGGTACCAAAATTTGACAAATATAGGGGCAATACCAACCCTATTGAGCATATCTAAGAATTTTTTGCTAGTTGTGTTGAATTCACACATGATGAGACATACTTAATGTGACTATTCCCACAAATCTTAGTCGGACCAGCAATGGAATGGTTTTCACATCTACCTCATGGCATTCTGTCTTGGGGTGAGTTGGCCAAAAAATTCATTGCTCACTTCCATCATAACATCGAGCACAAGGTCAACATCAAGGACCTTTGTGACATCAAACAAAAGGATGGAAAGTCTTTTGCAAAATTCCTATAGTGATGGAGGAATACTGCAAACATGATAATGTATGATGTACCTGAGCAAGAACTAATATTTATGTTCGTTGACAATCTAACTCTAAACATGTCATTTACAATAGAATTGTAGTTAGCTCCGAACTTTACACAACTTATCGAATGAGGAGTTTGTTGTCAGTAGAACCTGGTCAAAAGAGGTGTCCTTGTAGATCCTACCCAAAATGAATATAAACAAGACTGCAATAGACAAAGCTAAGTGGTGGAATAAAAACAAAAATATCACAAGTGATGGTGTTATTAATATGAAAATAGTAAACTACGCACAACCCAAAGTGTCATTGCAAGGTGCACCTATGGCCAACCAACAAACTATGGTGCCCACTCCACAAGAATACACTCAAACTCAACCTCCCCCTATCCAAGCAACCACTATGTCAAATAGTCAACAACAGAGTCAACGCAAACCATAGTTTCAATTCCAACAATGAGACTTCAAACCATTAGGAGAGTCGATAGAATCAAATTTATGAAAGTTGATACAATCCAACAATATCACTCTCCCAAAAATCAGGCAATATGAGCATGATGCAATCAAACCAAGGTGGTACAATGATAATGATTTTTGTGAGTTTCATTGGGTGAAGGGATACAAAACACCCAATTGTTACCAATTGAAACATGCTATCCAAGATCTGATTGTCATAGGGTTCATCGATGTAAAAAATACCCAAACCAAAGGAAAAACTGATCATATGATATTCAATGACACATTTCATGATCACAATAAGGGGATAACACTATCAATTGCCTAAATCCTTCAGATAGCCATCTAGCTACGATCACTATCAGAGACCAAGGTAACAAATATTCTGTAACCACGCATCCTACAAGAGTTGTCTTGCAAGGAGCACCTTCCTCATCTACTACACCAACCAACCCTCAAGCAACCTCAGATCCATACACAAGCCTAGTGGATCAGATAAAGTGCACACCTGCCCAAATCTCCATGTTTGACCTCTTGCGCATATCTCCACAACATAAACAAGCACTACACCAAGCCTTTCACAAAGCAGTTGTCCCAAGGGACATAACCCCTAAGAGCTTGTAATGCCCCTCCAACCTGATCAAGTCTTGGTTATGCTCACTAGAAATTAGGAAGAGCTATAGGTTAGAATGACCCTTCTTGAGATGGTTGCTTAAACTGAACTTCTTCCAACTCACCATAACTTCATATTTTAATATGTGAACTAATAATATTGCATAGGTATGTTCCTATACATCTTCTTGTGTGTCAATGATAGTTTAGGACCTTAATGCTAAAAGGATCACCTGATAGACTTATATGCTTATATGTGAGATGCTCATTATTAATGTTTAAAATTATCTTAGGTTAATTAATTATAATTACTTAAAGAGATTA
>MU228105.1:2522564-2555224 GCA_018584345.1 Thuja plicata
ATATGAAAGAATAAATGTGTTTAGTGGATGTGATTAGTAATTTATGCTTGTTTCACTTCTAGGGGTAAATTACGTGTTAGTCGGTAAGGAAAATTAATTCCACTAGTTCATTAATGTAGTTGGTTTTAATGTGAAATGGAATCAATGTAAATTGAAGTTGTAATGGACATAGAATTTGCTCAATTAAGTAATAAAATGAAATATTTAATAATGGTAATTGAATTCATTAAGGGAACCTTAAGGAATGTTTTTGTAAATGGTAATGATGTTAAGTTAGAATGTTAGAAAAAAAAAATTTGTCAATTGTAATTTTAGGTCATAGACCTGATTCCTTATGGGTTCCCTGGCGGGGACATTACAGAGCTTCCAAATGATGGTTAATCATATAGCATCCAACAAAAATGCAACATTCATAGACCATGACATGTTTCCGTACAAACCCTCACATAATGATCCCTTGCACTTGCTTGTCCAAGTCCACAAAAGCACAATCCGTAGAGTCCTTGTTGATGTTGGGGATGGATTAAACATTTGTAGTTTAAATTTAATCAAGTAATTAGGCTACTCAGAGTCTAGTATTGATGTAACAAGGAGGATAAACATCATAGCCTACAATGAAGAGGAAATATCCTCTAAGGCTATTATCATTCTACCTGTCCAGATTGGTCCAGTTGTCAAGAACACTCCCTTCCAGATCCTAGACCTAGAGTTGGGATACAACATGTTACTAGTGAGACCATGGATACATGAGATGCAAGTTGTACCTTCAACATATCATCAGCGCATCAAGTTCTCACACCAAGGGGAAGAAATCATCATTGAGGGAGATCCAAGTCCTTTTCAATACTATAACATGGTTTAAACCAGTACTGAAAACCAGGTTCCCTTGAACCAAGAGGCAAGTATCCTGTCCGCACCAAATTCAATTCCCAAAGACGTCACAAGAAAAGTGGGAAAAATATCCATTACTGACAAGGGATGTGGTGCAGGGATAAATTTAAGAAACCCCCTCCTAGGAAAAAGTTTAAAATCCTGGTGAATCGTACATTAATTTAGGGGAAATTGTTTATTGATGATGGCAATTTTATTTTCCAAATTAGGAAAATAATATAAAAGCGTAAGCGATTTTTTCCCTCCCGAATGAAAATTCTATAAAATTTTGGCGAATTATAAATTAATGGGGGGAAATATATAATATATGAGGAAAATTATTGTCTTGTGAAGGTAAAAAAAATATTTGTACTAGCGATTTTAATGTGTTGTTTTAAAACAGATTTATTTTATTGGCTAATCTATCGTTAATTATGGGGAAAATAAAGATTTTATTTGGCAATTTTCAAAAGATGGGACTCGTCAATGTGTCATGTGGGCCAATTCAAACTAATATTAAATGTCTTATTTGAGACCATTTGATTATCCTAGATCAATGGCTGAGGTTTAATCTTGGCCCAATTTTGGCCCAATTTCGTGAAGGAAACAAAGTTTTCCAAGAAGTCACCTGAATAATGACACGTAACATAGTAATTAATGCAATGTCCATCAAATATCACTTTTATTTGTTGCGAATATAACTAATCACACATTGGAAACATAACCTAATTAGATATTGTTAAATGTATTATTTGAGACCATTTGATCATCATAGATCAATGGCTGAAATTAAATTTTGGGCCAAATTTCAGAAGGAAACTGACTTCTACAGGAAGTCACCGGAATGATGACATGTATCAAGCTTAAAAAGTACACCATAACCATGATTGTTGATTAATATTGGTTATTTGTTGACATGGACGATGGATAGTACAACTACAACTTGTAAATCGTAACGCAAAAAGAAATAAATGCCTTGTCAGTGACATTCTTTAACTGTCAATAGTACACATGCATTTATTGAAAAATTTATGGGAAAGGTTTACATTTAGATATGAAAGATTAAGGAAAGTCGATTTAAATCTCTCACACGCATAATTCATTTATGGAAATTTCATTAAATACAATTAAAGAAAGAATAATTATTAATTGCTAAGTATCTGTGATCACTACTATCAATCAAGGGGTTAGGTCTATTTAAAGAGAATCTGGTTTCTTTCTTCTTCATTTTTCTTTTGGTAGATTAAAAGTCAGAGCTATTGGTGGTAGAAATTGTGCCTCTGGTTTTAAGGTTTAGTTTTTTAGTTCTTTAGGCTTTCGAGAATTAAAGATGGATACACCAATCCGTTTGAGATGCACATTACTAGATGACCGGAGGTCCTCTTTGGGCAATGTCTCGAAAGAAATCTTCACTTCCACTTGTAGGGAGGTTGGTGGTGAGTCTTTTATAAATTCTATTGTGTTGATGTTATTGGGTCGAGAGTTCCTTGAGAATGTTGACAAATACCATGTTTACACGGACATTACATCCTGGTTTTTTGCGTCTATGCTCGACCTCGGAGCAAAGAAGGTGGATATGATGATGCTGTTGAGGAAGGTTTTTAAAGATAAATTCCTGAAGGACGATGTCAATGTTGCTATTTTTTGTAGAATTCGGGGTGGGGATCCCTTGGCCAAGAGATATACACAAGCTATTGGTGCCAGGCAGTAATGTGGCTAGACAACCCTTTCTGTTGAACCTCAATGACAAGCAACTAATGCGACACAGGAAATGGGCATAGCTTGGGAGGGATTTTCTCCAGAAATGGTTTTACCTTGATGAAATCGACAAGTCGACCTACACATGGCTTGAAGAATTCTTAGAGATTATCCTCTCTGGAAAATTCTACTCAGATGAGAGGGAAGATGAAGATCCCTGATTCCCTAGTTTACCCATTCTTGTTACCCTAGTTTTTTGACAATGGACATGCAAAGTTTCACTTTTTTTTTATACCGATAAGAAGTTGCCTAGTAGGTTTCTATTTTTACTATACGATGTAATTTTTTTTTTGAAAAAAATAAAAAAAAAATTCCAAGTTCGTTTCAAATTTATTTTTATGGGTACAAAAAATGATTCTTAAGACTTAGACTTCTCTGTGATTACAATATTTTAATTAGTTTCTTTACCTGTGTATTAGACATTTAAGTATATGCTTAAGCGATGGATTAGTACTTCCATTTTTTAAATCTGAAGACTAAGAATTTGAATTTTTAAAACAATTAAGTTTCTTTATCAATCCAGAGCAAGTTTCTATTTTTAATTTTCCAATGTGTCATTTTGATGTATGATTATAAGATAGAAATAATTGAATTAAAATCTAAATCTGACTACACTGTAAAACTAAACATTTAATAAAATTTATTAAATGTAATAACTAATAAGCTGAAGTTGTAATTTAAAATGATTAAGTGACACTCAAAAATGTCCTAGTCACATCAAATGACAAGCCAAAAGTTAATGGGACCTGCGATAGTGCGACAGTGCTAGAGACCGTTGGATGAGCACAAATCAACGGTGTGCAGTGTATTTCAGGATGAAAGGGAAAAGAAACCCCATTTCTACAAACCTATTCTGAAATAATGTAAATGAACTCAAATCACAGTCATAGAATAAGTATCACTTACCTTTGCCTCAAATTAAAATGCAGCAATGCATTCGCGACTCGCCAATGCAGTATTGACTTTGAGTATACAGTTCCACTCAATAGTCTGAAACTTATGAAACTTTTCTACGATCAAATATAGAGATATCATAGATATATCAGAATGTTTTTATACTAATCCTTATTCTAAAAATTTGGCGGGAGGTATTAGGTATACAAATATTTGGGCAAGCCTGCGTAATTATAACACGTCTTTTGTTATTTTCAAGGCAATTATGGTTCGTCCAATACCTTCCCATGATTAATAAAGTTAGCTACATTACATCGGTTAGAGACACATGTCTGTAAAATGCCAGGTGAATATAGGCCGTCAATTTGGGGTCACTTAGAAATTATAGGCAAATGTTGTAAATTTATGGGGACCAAAATTTATATTCCATTGGCGATAATGTGTAAGAAATGGAAAAATTAAATAAATCGATGGGCGATGGGCCCGGGCTTTAGGTCAATATTAATAAATGTCAAGCGATAGGGTTAATCAAATATGTGAAAAATATTCACCAATTCTGGGGTCACCGACATGCGACATTCGCCAAATGGTGAATAATTGCCACTAAAGTTTTCACTGATGTGGTGAATACATCTACGCGAAAGCTTTCACTATTAAAAACATGCCTCGGATCCCAAGAACATATGGCATGCCACAACCAATTATTATAATAGAAACCCTAGAGCCTATTCTATTTAGGTGTCCACCCTCAACATTTGTCACATGGGGAGGCATTGAAGAAGAAAACCCATTTGATCCAGACATCAATACATGGTTGTACCAATATCCACAAGATACACTTCAACAACCGCTACCCATATCAAACTAGGGAAATGGCTATACAATGCTCCAAAGGTTTGGGTATGATGGTGCAACTAGTCTAGGGGAAAGACAACAAGGATTAATGGAACTGTATCTCCCGCCAACCTAGAGAAACAAGAGAGGGTTAGGCTATGGGAAACAAAGAACCAACCCTATCATCCGCGACATACCCATTGATCAAGAACAAATAGTAGAGTTACACTGAGGGAAAATCTATAACACATCTTAATCAACAACATACTTCAACAGTTATTTCCAGCTGAAGTGGGGACCTCTCAATCTTGATTAACCCTCAACCAAGCACTCCATGATAACAAGGGAAGTGAGATATCTAATGATCATTCTAGTGAAACTGACTCCCACTATTACGAGTGGAGATCCATTCATGACTCTGAACCCTTGATGCCAGACTATTCCCCTTTGTCAGCCAACACCATAAACCTTGATGATCTATTTGACTAATTAACCATCAACGACCAACCCTGCATCGATTAACATATCATTAACAATTCCTTAGGTGGTGCATCCAAATCACAGTCTAAGTTTTTTGGAAACATCTCCGTAGTCCCCTTCAACCAAAAAGATTCAACCCAATATGAGGGCCTATGTCTTGTACATCTAGAACTAAAAGAGTGGGATCAACAAGGACTGCCTGATATGGATGTCTTTGAGAATGATGAGGCTATCATAGATTTCATGGGACTTAGAGAGGGAATGCCATAAGGAGACCATAAAGAATGTTTCTCCATTGACCTCGACAGATCAACATACTTTGAGGAGGAAGCTCCTCTTTCTAGTCCAAAAAAAAATTGAAAAATAAAAAAGAATCGTCAGTAAGTGAAAACCGAAAGGCGCTTACTGGCACAAAAAATGATAAAAAGACAAAACAAAACGTATCTTCTAGTGAAAACCTCACTGAGGCCCTAGAAGATGGAAAGAAGGAACTCCTCCCCTTGATAGAGGAAAATTTAGCATTGTTAGCAGAAGAAACAAAAGAATTCAACTTGTTAGATGACAAGAACCCAAAGAACATATACTTAGCAAATCAGTAACCCTAGAGGAGAGAGAATAGTTCATCAGTTTCTTCAAGGAAAGGATGATCAATTTACTTAGACATTCCAAGATTAGATCTAGATCTTGTGCTGCATCATCTCCCATTGCTACCCAATGCCAAACCTATCAAACATAAGCTAAGAAAGATGCATCCCCATGTTGCATTACTAGTAAAGGCAGAATTGAAAAATCTCCTAGATGCTAAGTTCATAAGACCGATCCCATACATAGACTTGATATCTAATTTGGTACCAGTTACAAAGCACAATGGTCAAATTCCAATTTGCATAGACTTTAGAGATCTTAACAAAGCTTGTCCTAAGGATGACTTTCATTTTCCTAACATCGATATGATAGTAGATCTAATAGCTAGACATCAAATTCTATCAATCATGGATGACTTTTTAGGGTATAATCAGATAAGGATCACGCTAGAGGACCAACATAAAATGGCTTTCACATGTCCTTGGGGCACTTATTGTTGGAATGTCATGTCATTTGGTCTAAAAATTATAGAGTAACATATCAAAGGGCCATGACAACCATCTTTCATGATCTCATCCACAAAATAATGGAAGAATATGTTGACGACATACTTGCCAAATCAATTCTTAGAAGGATCATCTCCAAATCTTGGGACCCATCTTTGACAAAATGCAGGAATAAAAGGTCCATTTAAACCCAATGAAATGTGCATTTAGGGTCACATTAGGGAAGCTATTGGGGTTTATCGTGTCACATAGAGGCATTGAGGTAGACCCAGAGAAATTCAAAGCAATATTGGACATGCCACCATCGACCAACCTA
Source organism: Thuja plicata (assembly GCA_018584345.1). Lineage (NCBI taxonomy): Eukaryota > Viridiplantae > Streptophyta > Pinopsida > Cupressales > Cupressaceae > Thuja > Thuja plicata. The sequence goes on from MU228105.1 coordinate 2,528,808, forward strand.
AGGTAACTAAGGGGATTACAAGGAAGACTCCAATCCATCAGGTGCTTCATAGCCTAGCTAGCCGACAAGTGCCACACATTCCAACATCTACTACACAAGGACATCAAATTCATATGGACAGAACAATGCAAATAGGTGTTCCAAATATTCAAAGACTATCTACTCAAGTCTCCCATATTGGTGTATAGTTGAGCTCATATCCTACCAATGTTTTGCTTAGATAGTAAATAGATCTCTCCTTGCCTGTGTCATCATGTTGTGCTAAGAGTACACCTAGTGTATATCATTTCTAGAATATCTTTGCACATTCATTTCTAGAATAAACTAAGATCTCTAGATTAATCTTGCATTTACTTATTTATTTAAATCCTCTATTCTAGTAATGGTCTAGGTTGTTGGACTCTCGATTCTGAGAGCTTATTCAAAACCCCAGATAGATAGGAGGCAACAGGTCAAATCATACATGCATACAAGATGGATAATTTCATATCCATTCTTGTATGTGACTGGTGAACAATGATCATGTTGAAGTATATGGCTAAATAAGAAGGACACATTTAGCATATACATTTCTGGCACCCACCGTGGGGCCAAGAAATCAATTTTTAGCCTCATTCTATATTTCTTTTCATCAATCTATTTTCTGTCTGTACGGCTCTGTAGTGAAGTTTCATGTGAATTTTCTCACTCATTCGCGTGATGTTTTTCAATACTTCACATGATACAGAGTGTTTCTTCATGCCGCTTCTGGAATTTCTGCACACAAACTTTGAGAGCAGAAGGTTTAAAATTTGTAGATTTATCATTCTATTTTCTGACCACTAATGATTTATGTTTGTTGTTGGGTGTGTCTTTTTGGTTTTTATTTCTAAAATAGCTTAACATGTGGTCTGCAGGACGAAATGATGAAGATTCCTTTAATAACTATGCAAACTTGCTAACGGTTTGATTGCAGGACGCGTGTTAGAGAATGCTTGTCAAAGCACTTTTGGAAACTTACTTAAACATTATATTTTCTTTCATGCTTTCTTCACATATTTTAAATAGGGCCTTGTTAATAATCTCTTGAGAGTCTTGATAGAAGAATAGGGTAATAGGCTCTTCATTACATGGAAGTGATTCCCACGAATGAGTCCAAGACCTAAACACTACTAAGGGAGTGACTCTTTGGGGAGCAAGGAAAGGTAACACATCAATTAGCATGTCCATTAGTGAGGGGAGTGTGCTCTTCTCTCTTTGAGAGAATCAGAAACCTATAATCTCTTGGATTTTGTTGAAAGAGGAGTTAGCTCGGTGATAAACATGTTTTGTGTGTTTTGGTAAGGCATAAAGGTATAGGAGTATGCTCTTTTTCCCTTTGGGGAGAATTAGAAACTTAGACCCTTGAAACCAAACCAATTATGAGTCTAACCGTTAGCGGGCCTGCCAGAAGTTGAACCTCCGAGAATGACCCAAGTGGGTACACACCTTTCGCCATTGATTCCACCCCACTATAATAAAGTAGCTTTGTTGAGAGAAAGACTCCAAAGCCATATTAATTTATTCCTTGTGATTCTTGATGTCGAACATCTCAAGGGATCCCTATCTGTTGTACTGAGCAGCGTCGCTCCCAGCCTTGCTTTCCAAGGATGTACACTTTCAGGTGTCAGTGTGGCTATATGTCTCAACCTTTCTTGTAAGGCCATTGAAGGTTAATGTGAATGGAAGCCTACTAAACACCTTGTAGCTAGATGCTTACCTAGTTCACCTCCGAAATGAGACATAATCTTTGTGCAGGGAGAGGGAAAATTCTCTCCCATAGATTATCACCATAGGAATACACATGGACATTTGAAGGTGGCATATGACACTGGCCCCTGCTTCAAGGGTAACCTTTGAACATATACTATTGAGTCCTTGGAAACACCAAAAATATGGGTGCCCTCTTGGGGGTGACACTGCTATGTAAGGTGAACGTATGCGCATAAGTTATGGGGCAAAGATTTTGTATTCTCTACCAATTTTCTTTTTAGGTATAAGTGCATGTCTTTTTGAGTCTTCAATATCTAAAATATTAACACCTTTCAAAGAATCCCTCATTCTTCCGAGTTTCTTTGTCCTCAGTTTAATTGTTTATGACTACTGCTTGTGTCACGATTATTCATGCTTGTCGATAACTAGTTCTACAACATTGAAACAAAAAAAAATATCAATCTGAAACTATGTACTCTATAATAGAACAATCTTTACTGTGTCTCAAGATCTATCTGTTGTCTCAAAAAATGTTCCAACTGTCTATTTTTGGACAATTTTGCTTGGCTTTCTGCCAATTTTCACATGAGAAAACACTTTTTTTGGTGTTTGAAAATGTTTATGCTAACTTGAGGAACCAATATAACTCAAGACCGATGTTAGGAGTGGTTAGTTCCAAGTGTGAAAGCTTTGTAAGGTAACTGGACCAACTATAGCATCAAGACTTCCCTCTTCTACTTCTGGCTCTACAAAACCAAGGTGGGTACACCTAATCTAGACTAAAATCAACTCTTTACCACACCTTCTACTTCTGGATTTAGACAATAGATAAATGGTAAGTAAGTAGTAAATGCCAACCTAGCATTCAGTGACTCTCCACTACCATGGGTGGAATAAGTAGGACAACACCTCAAAAGGTAAAGAATTTGGTACTGAGTTTGATTTATGTTTGTGGGATAGAACATAGCCAAGCAACTCCAAATTTATATCTCCACAGAAAATACTTTCTTTAGATTAGTGCCTTATCCATTAAGCTAAAACCTACATACAATACTAAAACTGGAACACCTTAAAGGCTAAGATTCAAAGCCATAACCACAAGAAATACCAGATTTCTCACTATAGGATCCTTACATAGATATCCAGACTAAATTAATGTAGTATTCAAAGGAATTCAGTTTGATTCTCAATCAAATACCAATGAAATACACATATGCATAAGAAAAACTCACACAGTAAGCCAGAAAACTTACAACTCAACAAATAACATACATGAGAGACTCAAATCTGAAACAACTCATATTAAGTATGATGAAAACTAGTTCCTGAATTAATATGACAAGGAAATATGCAATAAGACAATATGCAAAAGATCATCAACTTTCTATTCTATCTTGACACAAACCTAAAATACATCTGCTATCTCCTAGACTAGAAAGAAGTATTAGCCTAATGCTTTCTACTTTCCCAGTTTTCCAGCCCTTTCTAAATGGTCTTGAGTATTCTTTTATAGGAACAAGAATGCTACAAGCTTCAAACCATTTAGGGTTAGGGTTTACAAACAATCACATATAAAATTCAATTCTGATGTCAATTTGAAACCCTAAATCTATCTCTTCAGTCTGTGCAATCTGATATGCAATTAATTCTTCAATCCATGGATGTGAATCTTGTATTTTGAAAGGCAAGAATTTCTATGACACAACTCTAAAAGTAGCCTCATAAATGCAAAAAATGACTAGGTGGATTTGTATGCATTTACCTCTGTTTAGAAAATTCTTATCTATCAAATCTAGCTTTCAATGCATCTTCACATATCAAATATCTATCCTCGTCAAGTCTTTAACAGTTGTGTAGAGCCGCCCAAAAAATCAAGTCAGGTCATTAATGTTTCTGAGAAAAAATATCTATTTATCTTTATGAAACCCTCTATGAATACATTTTGAATATTTAAAATTCTATTACAACGGCTACAGGTGGCATGGAAAATGAATTTGATGACTGAGATTGAAACCTTTGCCAACTTTAAAACTGAGCCATTGATCCTCTTTAAGTTACCCAGGCACAAGAATCTGATCCACCACACGTCACATAGGTGTAATCACTTAATGATTAAATATTGAACATCTTTGATATAAGCCTTTACACCTACCACATGATATATTTTCAACTTGATTGGCCTTTAACCTTTCATTACCTAACTCGTCCTTCACTGCCTCTGAAGCTCAGGTTACACTTTTCCCTTTAGTCTCTAAGTTTATAGACATTTTCATTAACCATGGTCACATCAAGAGACCTAGCAATAAGCATTGGATCTGATCTTAATTGGAAGGTAGTCGTGTAGTCTTTGAATCATGTGAGAATATTTGATTTTATTTGGAGACCCAGCGACAAGGCAAAACTCATAGTCACTGAACAATTTGGAATATTCTGTCTCGATCAAGAGACCTGGAGACTGACCGCATGAAGCACGGGCCCACCAAAACATGCGGTTCTCTATCATTTACTCATAACTGCCGCATTATTTCTAACATTTCCAGCTTTCTGGTCCTTTACTTAACCTACCTTCAACCATGGGAAATCAAGAGACAACACGACTAAAGAAACTCCAAGTCACCAGACAAATTGATTAACTCCAGTTATATCTAGAGATCTAGAGACCACCACAGGATCATCAATTCATCAGATGATAGTCACTTGATCTCATGATCACAAAAGAATATGCCATTTCATTTAGAGATAACCTAACCAAAGGAATTTCTAAGTTGCGAGAGATAAATGAATATTTGGGAAACATTAGGAGATCTCGTGACTAGCACATAAAAGAAATGCACACATGGGTTAAGTGACACTTAAGTGGCAAGGAAAATGTAACTTCAAATTAGAACTTGGCCGAGAGAGTTAGGGTTTTTCTCAATTTTGCACATGAAAACACATTAAGGGCATAGGGTTTAAGGCCAGAGAGAAAAATCAATTGCAGAGATAGGAAAAGAAGCATGGAACCATGAAAATTTTACAAGTTCTAACAACTTCTTCACGTCTGTCTATGAGAATATTTGCGTGAGACTCTAAGAATCTTCACACACTATTATGTTATTTGCTATTTTATTCTATCACCAGTTGGTCTCTCTCCAGGCCAGGTTGCAAAGCTTCATGTGAGCCTGTAATAATCTACACACAAGAAAACACTTCTTTGCACGAAACTACCCAAAAATTTTGGAAACAGCAAGTTGTTTGCTGCCTATTTTGTGTTCCTCTACTTAATTTGGTTTTTGTTTGAGGTTTGTCTATTTGTTTCCTCTCAATACACAATCTATGAATAGATTTCTTAGGTTGAGAATTATGTTATTCTCGCTTAAAATTGTCTCATTTCTTATATATTTACTTGTTCCACTGTATTGTCATACCTTGCGGCACGATAGTCAACTCTTGGCTATTCTAGCCTTATCTCTGACGAGTTGTGCTGGGTATACTTCACCTTTTGGCACTCTTTTGCATTTATCTTAAGAAATTTCAAAGAGTTTTCCTAGTTCACTCCCCTTGTATAATCTTTGTCTATGACTGTTACAACTTGTAGCAGCGTATTCCTCCCACATGTCACTAGACGAAGTAGACCTCAAAACTGAGGAAGAGGTCATTCCAAACTTATCACAGAGTCAGTGTACAGTAGAGGATCTTCATGCTCCTCTGCATTGGCTACCTCTATTGAGGGATCATCTTAATCTTCCTCTTCTATCATTTGACCTTACATCCAATGTTCATTTTGAGTAGACTTCACTAGGGTCTGAAACCCATTGTTTGAAGAACATCAAAATTTTGAAGAGTTGTTTCCTAAACTTGACACTATTGAAATAACAAGGGGTCCTGTAGGTACAACACCTCAAGATACTCAACCTCCTTGTATCGAATCTTTTCACATTGAACACTTTCATTCTAGCAAGATGGTAGATCAAAATCAATCAGGTGAGCACAATAGAGATGATGATCACTCTAAAAATAAGGCTAAATTATATTATCAAGACCCCGCTAATGATGAGGAGATAGAAATAATCTAGGTAGATATCACGGATGCTCATTCCAATAAAAACTTCTACATGATGATGGAGATTCTCCTTACGGAGGAGAAAGATAAATATCTTCTCAAACTAGCCAATCAAGGGGCCAAGTTGCCCTTAAACTACAATGTAGAGACTCTTGTCACGCAAGAGGAAGAAACTGAAAAACTCCAGGTTACAAAAATAAGTTCAAAGCATGCAAGAACAACTCCTTCAACTCATGAAGGATAAAGACAAACCTACCACATAGTTCATGCTCGAAAGCATTTTCCCATTCCCTTTTGATAAGAGTCTATGCATGCCTCCTTTTCCTAAAGGAGTTGAACTTCCCAAGTATGATAAATACTTGGGTATCGTTGATCCTCAGGATCATCTAAGAGAGTTTGGTGCTCTCTCTATGGAGTTTATACATGATAAAACTTACCTCATGCATCTCTTCCCACATAGTTTGGGAGGGTCATCCATGGAGTGGTTCTCTAGGATCCCGACTGGCATCAAGACCTTTGATGAGATTGCCAACTTTTTCTTGCGACATTATTCACACAACATCCAACATCTAGTTAATATATGTGATCTTTGAAACTTAAAGAAAAACCATGGGGAACCTTTCTTGATATTTCTCTAGAGATGGAGACAACTTTATACAAAGTATTCTCACAAAATACCCGAGTCTAAAAATCTTGACATCTTTTTAGACAATCTTCTTCCTAATTTCAAGTACCAAGTACAGCTGCAAGGTCCTTTGACCTTTGATGACATGATCAAACAAGCTGTAAGAATTGAGACATTCATGGTCAAGAAAGGAGAATTGACCCTACACAAGGATAATAAACAAGGGTCCTCCTCCTCTGGTAAAGACAAATCCAAATTTTTCAACAAGAACCAAAATGTTGTGAATGATGGAGTTCTCGACAATGTGACTCCCAAACCTCTGAAGACTGCATTCAATCTTACGACCACTATGTAGGAAACCAAAGCCACTGACTAGGCTGCAACACAATCTAAGCCACCTTTGCACTTTTCTAGATCAAAACCTTGGGCTCCTTGACCCAATCGTCAGTTCACTCATCTAGGAGAACCCCTTGATGTGGTTTAAAAGAATCTCTTAGACAACCAATTACTCAGTCCTTTGGATAATTCACATCCTTTTGATTCATACCCATGACCATCTTGGTGGAATGAATCTACATACTGTAATTACCACTGGAACAAGGGTCACAAGACGGCTACCTGCATTCAACTACGGCATAAGGTCCAAGACCTTATTGACTGTGAGATTATTGTTTTGGGAGGTCACAACAAGAACTCAGATCACTAGGCCTTCAAAGACCCCTTTCCTCCTCATGGGAGGGGTGAATCCTATACTAGAAAAACACTAATGCCAAGGTCAACTATACATACACTAATAATGATAACGTCATTAATATTGTTGAACTGGTAGATGAAGAATACTACGATGTCATTACTATCAAGGGAAGAGAAGATTCTCCTAAGAATAAAAATCCCTTCATGCTACAAGGGTCTGCACCCCACCCCTCCAAACTAGAACAATCTCAGGTTCATGCAAATGATGTTACTTAATCTCGGGCAAAGATTGTTCTCAAACACCCTGAGCCTTCTATATCTGCACCAATACAACCTGTAGATAAAGATGTTGTTGGCATTGCCAACAAGAACTCAAAATTGGTCCCCTTGTCTAATGCTACTAACTACAACATACTTGACCAATTGCAATGAACCAATGCTCATATCACCATCTTCGAGCTGCTAAAAATCTCCCCTGCTCACAAGGAGATCCTTGACAAAGCCCTCACTAAGGAAAATGATCCAAAAGATCTAGACCTAGACCGGTTTCAATACATGGTGGGTCACTTGACCTCAACACACTATTTATCCTTTTGAGGAGAAGATGAAAACTCTTTGAGCCATCTACACAATCTCCCCTTGCATATCAAAGTCATGATCTAAAAACATCAGGTCATACGGGTCTTGATAGATGGAGGCGCAGGATTAAACATCTATGCATACACGTTAATAAAAAAATTAGGCCTTTCAGAGAATGTCATTGATCCTAAAAAGAAGATTACTATCAAGGCATATGATGAACAAGAGAGATCTTTTAAAGGTCTTGTCACTTTACTAATCTGAGTGGGTCCTGTTGAGGGGGATGTTACCTTCCAAGTTCTGGATCTCCCTCTAGCCTACAATATCCTATTGGGAAGACCGTGGATCCATGAGATGTAGGTAGTACCATCAACATACCATTAGTGTATTGAGTTCCCATTCACTCATGTAGAGGTCATTATTCCTACAGACACCAGCTATGCCTGTAATGCATTAAGACAAGTAGTGGAAACTCTAGTCCCGCATAACAGTGAGGTGTCCAACTCTGAATCAGACACAAACTTGCTGAAAGAAATGGACAAGAAAATCAAGATAAAGGACACTAGTATGGGTGGATACATAGTGGAACCCATAATATCAATCACATCTCTTCCCACATCACCTAGGTCCTATGGGAGACCTTCGAAAAAGGTGAAACTAACAACACCCCAAGCAATCTATGATGGCGACTTTGTTAAAATTGATATGCAATTAGAGGATGAACAAGAGGAACAAGCCATTCTAAAGTGGCTATATAAAGAACCTATAAATGAAAAGGTCAAAAAATATGCAATATCCTTGGAAACATTTGGAGTGGGGTATGATCTGGCTCATAAAATGGGTTATTCAGGTAAAGGATTCATTGGATGTAATCAAAATGGACTCAAAGAACCAATCTCTATTAAATTCAGACAACCTAGAGACACAACTGGTCTAGGGTTCTTATCCAGAAAAGAACAAAGAGAAAAGAATCATCTAGATAAAGGTAAAGGACATTAGGTCCATCTAGGTAAAGAAAAACATCACACAATATAACAAAGCACTAACACACCTACTTTCAAGTGGGATGATTTTGATGATTTTGATGATTCTGATGAGGAGGATGTGTATGCTTCTCCCATTCCTCCCAATATCCTGGCTCTTCTCTTTGATGAAGAAACACCCCAGGTCAACACTACTGAAGGTTTTATTTTAGAGGAATCACCAATAGCTTCTGATCAGTCAGAAACTACTACATCTGAACAAGATCCAGATACAGAAGAAAGGAGTCTGACAATAGTCAATTTTTTAGACAGAACACATCCAAATTGGGGGAAAAAGTAGATTTCACTCATGTTCTTGATATGAAAACTAATGATGAAAAAAAATCCCATAAATATGAGTTTGATAGTATTTTAGAAGGAACTTCAGACAGAGAGGTGGATATAGTTCTGCGATATGTACCCACGCTCAAAGTAGGTGAAGGCTTAGAAGTTAGGTCTGGCAAATCAGGATCTCCTATTTTTGACATGGGCTTCGGTGATGCCATTAGGGTTCTTTCTGATTTGAACACATCTATACAAGGTTCAAGTTTAGGACTCTACTTAATAGTCACCATCTACGATCAGCATACCATGAATACCCTCAAACCCATTGAACCTTTTCCACTAAAGCATCCTGAACTCATTGATTGGTCCTTACAGGGACAATGAGCTGAAATGCCTACATTTCCCAATGACTATGCTTTAGCCTGCTATCTTAACGCCACTGAACCTATTACTTCTTCGACTAGTGAACCTAGTGTGAGAATGACTAAAGCTGACATTAAGTATCTCAGTTATAAAATAAAAATGAGAAAAAGAAAAGGGTCTAAAGACGAAAACCACATTGTGCCAATTTAAGAACCCAAACTAGTAAAAAGAAAAGATGCATCTAAAGGAAAAAACCTCTTTGAGGTGCTTGAGGATGGGATGCTTGATGTCTTTCCTATTCATTTACAAGAATGATCATCGGTGCTCATAAAGCCAACCCAACCAGTGAATATTGGTATAGAAGAACACTCACACATCATTCATGTGGCTAAATATTTATCTGTAGAAGAGCTCAAGGAATTTACAGACTTATTTAAAGAGAAGAAGATAAAATTTGCATGGACATACTTAGGTATGCCTAGTTTGGATCCAGATCTTATCATGCACCATCTCTCAATAGCTCCTGGAGTAGAACTAGTAAAACAAAAACTCAGAAAAATGCACCCTCGTGTTACACTACTTATCAAGGTTGAGCTGGAAAATTTGCTCAAAGATAGATTTATCCAAGCTATTGATTATGTAGAATTGATTTCCAACATCGTACTAGTATCAAAGCTAGACAAATCCATCAGAGTCTACACTAATTTTAGGGATCTCAATAAAGCATGTCCAAAGGATGAGTTTCCTTTGCCTAACATTGACATGATTGTGGACATGAGGGTTGGGTATGAAATGTATTCTCTCATGGAAGGTTTCTCTGGGTATAGCCAAATCAAGATTGTGCTAGAGGATCAAGAGAAGACTTCCTTCACATGTGCTTGGGGAACATTTTTTTGGAATGTCATGCCTTTTGGTTTGAAAAATGTAGGAGCTACCTATCAAAGGGAAGTAAAAACTATCTTGCATGATATGATGCACAAAACCATGGAAGACTATGTGTATGATACCCTTGCTAAATCAAGGAAATGATCTATGCACCTACAAGAACTAGGCCCAATCATGGATAGAATGGAAAAGTTCAAGTTAAGGTTGAATCCCAAGAAATGTGCATTTGGTGTTACCTCTGGAAAGCTGTTGGGTTACATTATCTCAGCTAAAGGCATAGAATTTGACCTGAAAAGGGATAAGAAATATTGGAAATTCCACCTCCTAAGAATATCAGTTAGATGAGAACACTCCAAGGGAGAATCTAGTCTATCAGAAGGTTCATCTCACAGTTGGCTGATAGAGCACAACCATTTACCAAGACTATGTACAAGGGCATTACTTATCAATGGAGTGAAGAATGTGACAAGAGTTTCACTTAAATCATACTTGGCCAACCCACCAGTACTCATGCCACCTCAACAAGGTAAACCATTGATTCAATACATTTCAACTACCTCAATGTCACTGGAGGTACTTCTAGCACAAGAAGATGAAAACAAGAAAGAACATGCTATCTACTATATCAATAGAACATTTTTATCCTTTGAGATGAACTACTCTATGATCAAGAAAGCATGCCTGGAAGTGGTCTTTGCATCTCAGAAACTATGACACTATATGTTGGCTCACTCAGTCAAACTGGTGGCTAAAATTGACCCTTTAAAGTATCTCCTAAGTAAAGCTACCCTCACTAGCCGATTGGCTAAATAGATTATGCTTCTTAGTGAATTTGACATAGAGTATGTTGAATTTAAAGAAATAAAAGGGAAAGAAAGTGTTGATCAATTGGCTGATGCTCCACTACAAGACAATGAACCAATCAATGTTGAGTTCACAAATGGATCTATTATGCACATCACTCACCGATCCTAGAAAATGTTCTTCGATAGATCCTTCACACAACAAGGTTCGGGTGTAGGATTTTTACTTCTAAATCCTCAAAATTGTTCCATTCTAAAGGTTTACAAGCTAATGTTTCCTTGTACAAACAAGATAGCAAAATATGAAGCACTGGTAAATAGAATCAAACTAGCTCTTGAATGGAATAGTTCTGAGTTACATGTCCATGGTGACTCTCAACTTGTAATTAACCAAATCAATGATGTATACCAGACTAAGGATGAAAAAATCATGCCTTATAAATGAATGGTTGATGACTTTAAGAAATATTTCACTTTCATCACATTTCAACAAGTACCAAGGACACAAAATAGAGCAGCTGATGCTATGGCTACATTAGCATCCTCACAACAACAAGAGGAATCTTTCTGCTATGAGTTCCTAGTGGAAGAAATACATTTCCCATTCTACAAATCTCTCAAATCCCAAATGGTGTGTTCAATCATTGAACATGAATCCTCCTGTTATCACCATGTCTACTCTTACCTGTGCCATCAGGTCATTCCTTATGGACTAACCAGAAATGAAAAATGACACCTCATTTGCAATGCCTCACATTATGTTCTTGTGGCCAATGATTTGTATAGATGAGGATTAGACGATACTTTTCTTAGGTTTCTAGAAAAATAATAGTCCAGACATGCGTTGTCTCAAGTCCGTGAAGGAATTTGTGGTTCTCATTCTAATGGTCTTAGCCTAGCCCGACAGCTGCTTAGAGAAGGGTATTATTAGCCAGATATGGAGAAAGAAGCTATCAAGTTTGTGAAAGCTTTTCAGAAATGTCAGCCGCATGGAAATCTTATCCATGCTCTAGTAAGGGAACTCATTCCCTTTGTCACACATTGGCCCTTTCAACAGTGGGCATTTGATCTAATCAAGTAAATTAACCCCTCATCTTCTAATGGACACAAGTTCATTATCACAGCTATGAAGTATTTTTCCAAGTGGGTTGAGGCAGTCCCACTCATTAAAGTGACAGGACAACAAGTCTCATTGTTCATTCTGAATGACATGATTTGTCGCTATGGCATACCTTCCTCCATTGTCACTGATAATGGAGGACAATTTACAAACAACATCATGGATGAGTTGTGTGAAAATTTTAGAATCACACAACATTGCTCTTCTATCTATTACCCACAAGGTAATGGATAGGTTGAGGCCTCAAATGAATTTTTTTTGAAAATATTGCACCATATGGTTAACAAGTCTGGAAGGGATTGGCACTTGCAGATCAATACTGCATTATGGGCTTACAAAACAAGCATCAGAACACCTACAGGGGCAACCCCATTTGCACTAGTATATGGGGTAGAAGAAATCTTACCCCTGGAGGTAGAAATCCCATCTCTTATGGTTTCTTTGTGTAGGCTTATACCAGATGAAGAATATAGAGTTTTGAGACTCCAATAATTAGAAATACTGGATGAGCATTGGAAAGTGGTGTTCGATCACCCCAAAGCATATCAGAAAAGAATCTCTAAGAGCTAAAACAAGAAAGTTTGACCAAGGGACTTCCAAGTGGGTGACCTCGTTCTGAGGGAGAACCCTAAGAATCAACAACATTGGGTCCAAAAGGGGATGTTTGAACCAAATTGGCTTGGTCCATATGTTGTCACTTCAATATTTGGGTCTGGCACCTATCAACTCTCCACCATTGAAGGAGAGAAAATCAAGGATCTAATCGACGCCCTTCATCTGAAAAGATTCTATAGCTGAGACGTCTTTAGAATGCTCATGTACATAGTTATGTCCTAAAAAAAACCAAAAAAATGGAAGTGTACTATCTGGTGGATGAAGTTTCTCATTCACAAATTCTTCTAGTCTTACAAGAAAATACAGTAATGGGAATAGTTGTCTTCTTCTTTTCCCCCAAAATCCATCTTGATAAGTTTTTGTATACCTCATCACAAGGGCACGTGGCTTATGTTGGCTCTAGTTTAATGAGATTTCCCATGGTTCTGCAACTATATCCAGCTATTCAAGAGATATACTCTATATCATAAAATACCAAAAAAATAGAAAAGTACAGAAAAAAGAAAAAGAAAAAGAAAAAGTGTCAGAAAAGTTTTTGTATACCTCATCATGAGGGTACGTGGCTTATATTGGCTCTGGTTTAATGAGATTTCCCATAGTCCTGAGATTATATCCACCTATTCAAGAGATCTACTCTATATCAAAAAATACCCAAAATATACAAAAATACAAAAAAAATAAAAATGAAAAAGTTCCATTGATGAAAACCTGGAAAACATGTGTCATTGTAGCAAAAATGAATTTCTACCAAGAAGGTGAAAACCTAGTAAATAGGCACCTCTTGTTCCCCATTGCTATGTTTATCGTAGCATCACTTGGCTCTGTACAAATGCTTTCCAGCTTTCCTACTTTCATTTGCTTATGCACATGCTCTCAGTTACCTTCAAGACACCAACTTACATGGATTGAAACTAGACATACTCTAGGGGAAACCCTCCTAGTCTAGGGGGCACTGTCCTATCACCTTTTGGGATCTATTTTGTGACAGTCACCAGTGGTTCTCACTGCGTCTAACTACTGTCACTTTTCTTATATTGAGATCTCTCTCCTTGAGAATCTCCCTTGCATCAGTCACTAGTGGTTCTCACTGCATCTTCCTACTGATGCCTAGCTATTACTATGATCTCTTTACTCAAGAATATCTCTCACGTCAGTCACTAGTGGTTCTCACTGTGTCTATCTACTGTAATCATACTATTGAGATTGATCACAACAACATATATATACAAATCGACATCAATCCATTATAGTTGGAGTTGTACTCAAATGCTCTATCTATTGATGATTGGTCTTGAAATTATTTTCCTTAATCTGTATATAGCTTTCGGTCACTTTTGTGACGCTTGGGTTCTTTTTCAGAACTCCCCTGACTTGAAACACATCTAGAGTCCTAGCCTAGGGGAAACCAAATCGAGTTTGTCCTCCCAACATGAGTCAAGTTAGTCATCAATCATTACCTAGGGGCACGAGTCCCCAATTTGATCACATATTTAGTCAGTAATCTTGTCATTCTGAAGGAAAACTCACTACTGACACAATCAGCTGGTGTTTCTCAACACCCCAACCAAAATTTTTTCTCAACACTATCTTTGGACAGATCTTTGTTTCTCAACACACATTGGATATCGCAAATGTAAATAATCTATTGATAGCAATCAAACACAGTGCACTCACAAGCACAACAGTGTTTTTCAACACCCCTATACACATACATATTCGCAAACTTTGAAACATGCTGAGCTATGCTTGGATTTCTCTTTGTATGCTGCTTGTTCTTATTGATTTCATTGATCTTTTCTTTGTATACTGCTTGTGGGTGTGGTTCTGATGATCCAACAATGTCAAATAATCAGGGTGTATGTGATAAGAGCTTCTACATTAAGGTGGAACAACCTCACATCCCTCAATCTTGTTTATTTGTACACCAAGGTGAGATCAATACTATCTCCTTGTTTGTTACTTATCTAATTTTTTACACAAGCACGCACTCATGGTTATCTTGGCTTTGAATGCCTCGATATTGGTGTGTTTTTGCTCTATCAAAACTGGAAACAATGTTCAAGTCATCTCAGCTTTTGTACCTCGATGCTTATGTTAGTTTCCCATATTTAATCCAATGAAATTCATATTCATAACCTTATGGTCATAGTGGCACCAGTAAGGATTGTATCAACTTCGATGTTCCACAAATGCGCTATGATGATAACTATCCAATGGGTCCAACAACCACGTCCTAGGGATTGCATCTACCATAGGCTTGCACTTTCATTCTAGGCTTGCATTGCAGAAAAATTTCAATATTTCATTGTGTTCTCTTGGATTTCATACACTGAGACATCCCTCTTCATCACTCGAGCTTCATCATGACTGCACAAGTGTTCAATCCTTGCTCTCGATCTTCAAACTGTTCTTTTGGTTAGCATCCGTCACCCTGCATGAGATGTTAGTACCATATATACTGCATTTACATATCTCCATTCACAAATGCATTAACATAAATCATTCACATACACAACTCATAAACACATGCATTGCATACCTAACTCATAAACATGTGCATTTCATACATCTACATATATTCAAAACATGTTCATCCATTTGCATGAATTTTTAATCATCTAAACCATGTAAGCATCTCAACATATAGGAAAACATCTCATAAAGTACAACAAGACAAATGCAATGATACCAAAAATATGAGCTCATATATATATATGTGTGTGTGTGTGTGTGTGTGTGTGTGTGTTGATACAATACAATGATGCCAACACATTAGATACATCATGTAAATGCTACAATCTAGCTCTGGCACTCTCCCTCATCACCTAGAGGAGGTGGAGGAGGAGGCATATCTGGAGGAGGTGTCTGTCCACCCTCTGATCCTCTAGCATATGAGGAAAATCTGAACATGTGCTCTACCTCATCAGGAACCACCCCCACATATGCTACATAATAATAAGCTGCTCGGGAGGACTGATGTCATGTCTCCTCCCAAAGTTTCTCATGTGATCTCTAAAAATTCTCTCAGACCTCTCATAGCTCCTAGTCTCTATCCATGACTCAGGCATCTCACACTATAACCTATACTTGCAAATCCCCAATCTGCCTCTGTAGCTGCCGGACTCTCTCTCTAGATCTATGCTGAGAATCCTGCGCCTGTGATAATGGGTCTCCAAGAATTGGACCCTTCTCTGGCTGCTCCTACTACTGATCATGCTGCATGGGCTCCTCCTTCTCCTACTCCTACTACTCACCTAACTGCATAGCTATCCTTCATTTTTTCTTCCTCCCAGTACCACTAGCACTAGGATCAATCCTCATCTATCGAGCGGGAATGTCAACCAGTACAGTGCGTGGCCGTGGCCCCTACTGTGGTGGTGGTTGTCATATCTGATATGGAGGAGGCAGTGGTACCTACTACTATGGCACTTTTGGGTGCACTACCTATGCTGGAACCCCCATACCAACAGGATCTATGAAGCCCAAGAATAGATGAGTAAAAAAATACTCTTGGTGTGGTGCTATCATACCCCCATCCTCTACTCCAGCCATGTAATCCCACCGAGTCTGAGCTAGTGATCACACATCTGTCATGCATCACTCAATATCTAATCATGGTGACCATTCCTTCCTCACCTCATCAGTGAAGTGGAAATAGTTAAAGTACTCCTGAGATATGTCTTGGGCAAGGCCAAACTGCCGCAAGATACATGTAAGTGGAAACCACTCAATAACGGTAGTAACATGGCCGATAAGTGGCCATGAGTAAAAAATATAGTCGAGTTGCTCTCTAGCATCATCCCAAGGCTCAGTCAACCTCCAAGGTTGCCATAGTATGGCTACCAGATCATCCAGCTGAGCTTTCCACTACTCTATCTTTCCCAGTGTGGGTTGAGTAATAAAACCTCTATAACTACACATCTATGGCTCTAAGGGTAGCCTCATGTCATCATAAATGAGCCCAGTAACTGGCAGGTGCTCCCATTCCCACACCTATAAAATGAACATGTCAACGGCCATACTCTTTGCCTCTTTATAGGCGATCTTATGCATCTCATGATACATGTGGGCCAGCATATAATGACCCCATCTCAAATGCACAGGCTTGGGTAGCATACACTATAACATCTGGCCCCATCCACACTCCAAACTAGATAGAAACCAAGGAAGGATACTAGAACTACTGGTAATCAGTGCCCTAGTCCATATACTCTAATCAGCTCCTCTCACGGGATAGATTGACCCATGACTAAGTCATCCTGCAATATCTCTCTCAGGGATGTTGTACCTACTCTTGGCTGAACATCATACTCTACTCTAGGTCAATGAAAGAGTATATGGAGGATCTTGTATATGTCCTTGGGTGTCACTATCATCTTTCCCTATGGAAGGTGTTTGTTTCCAAATAGAAATGCTCCACCAAGGCTCCTAGTAGTCCATGATTTACCCAAATCTTGGGTACCTCACAGAGATGGGAAAGGCCTAGACTATCAATGTGCGCTATCTCCCTGTCATCCATCTATTGCATCAGATCATCGATGGTTGGATGATGTGATCTAAAAACAATATCCATGAAATCAACCTGCAATACATTCAAAAAACATCACACGATCAATACTCGGCTTATGATTCAAGATAATCAATGCAAAACTGAGAAATAAAGCTAAGAAAACATCCTAAACATAGTTACAAAGTTGACACAAATGCTACAGGACGCGATGCAGACTCATTATGCCTTCAAACTGCTATTCTCTCTCCATGCAAAGAAGCATTATTTCAC
Source organism: Thuja plicata (assembly GCA_018584345.1). Lineage (NCBI taxonomy): Eukaryota > Viridiplantae > Streptophyta > Pinopsida > Cupressales > Cupressaceae > Thuja > Thuja plicata. Next base: position 2,546,351 of record MU228105.1, read on the forward strand.
ACAAAGAATTTCTTCGATGTGCGTGACACTTTAGGCTTGGGCAAACTTTCATGTCGGCCCGCGCAAGAAAACCCCCTTTCAGAGGGTTTCTCTCGCGAGACGTGGGTACCCTCCAGCGTGAGGATACCCAGTGATAGCTACAATGATTTCCTTTTTAGAAATTCCTCGCATGAGCTTTCCCATTAGCACGCGCGAAGAACCTAGTTCCTCACGTGAGAACCTGTGGGCCATTTTTTAAAATGTGAAAATAGTGAAAATTTTGACTAAAAGCAGTGAAATTTGAATTGACAAGGAGGTAAATCGACCACTTACCAAAGGTCTATACACTGTCAGCCGACTGTGACGCCTAGATCACTTGAATCAATGAGTACTCACAGGGACCACCATTCTCACTCAAAACTCTTTTCTTCTCAAAAGTCAACAAATGCAAATGATTTGAAAATGACACTTTTGACTCAAATATAGGTTTTGACCTAATTTTCAAAAGTTCTCTATTTTGCATGAAAATTTCACCCTTAGCTAAATCAACCACTCTGAATCCTATATAGCTCAAAATCAAAATTTGGCACTCTTATATAGCTCAAAATCAAACTTTGACACTCCTATATAGCTCAAAATCAAAATTTGACACTCCTATATGTAACACCCCAAAATTGGCATCTTGCAACTCTAACCAATTTTGTTGCATTTGTCATTCTTCTGGATCATCAAATTCCTATTGTGTTAGGCAATTCTGAGTTTTTGACTGACTCTACTCGACCTGAGTGTCAAATGTAGAAAATCCTAAATCTGCATTAATCATACATCATATTTAATTCTTAAATATCTATTTGGCTAAACAAACCTTATGATCAAATTAATTTAATTAATAAAGTCCTAGCACTTTAATTAAACTAAATTCACCCTCTTTAGCTGAGACACATGAAAAAGGAATTAAATGATATTTAATTATTAAATAAATATCCTCATTTTCAATAATTGAATTTAATTATTTAGATAATTGAGAAAAAACAATTATGAGGTCATATTTATTTAATTAATTGAATATTCTCTCAAAAATCTTATCTCTATTTAGAAATGGAAACTTTGAATTAATTGTGCTTTAAAGAGAAAGAAAACAATTTAATTCAAATAAAACAAAATTAAATCAAGGAAAGAAAACAGTTAAAGCAAAGAGAAAACAATTTATTTTATTCTTTTGAAGAAAGCTTTGTAATTCAAACTGGCTTTTCTATCTGTTTTATTTCAAAGAGAAAAGTTTCTATTCTGATCATCTCAGAGTCTATAAAAGAACTCTCATTCTTCATTCAAAACCCCCTGAAACCCCCACTCACTTTTGCATTGTTAGAATACTAAATTATTGTCTCATTTCTTAATATCTCATATAGAATAATATCATTTTTGCAATAGAATATCTTCAATTTCTAGAATAATTGCATTGATCATCATGTCTCAGATTATCTCATATCTCTCATTTCTTAGCATAATATTGCATTGTATTGCATCCATCATGATAAATCCTTCGTTCCTAGATTGGTCCATGGTTGTGAGACTCTCGATCTGAGAGCAATTTCAGAAACCCCATCTGGATAGAAGGAAATAGGTTGAATCATGTAGGTAGACAGGATGAATAATCTCATATTCAGTCTTGTGTGTAGCTGGTGAAGAAGGACTATGTTGAACTGTATGGTGAATTAACAAGGCCAAATTTACCACATACATTTCTAGCGCCCACCGTGGGGTAGGTACATTTCTATCTGGCCTCATTTCATTTCATATTTTTCATTTTTTTACATTCTTTCTGTACTTCCGTACAAGTTCTATTTTGATTTTGCGTGAATTTTATGTACGTCTCATGCGAACTTTCTAGTTCTTCACATGGCTTACAAAACTTCTTCGCATGATCTAGGATACTTTATCATGTGAAATTGTAGACTAGAGCTTTCATTTTGATATTTTATTGCCTCAGTTTTCTAACCACGTGCTATTTTCTAAACAACTGTGTTTCCCTGATTTTATCTTTTGGAATAGCTTGACAGTGGTTTGCAAGATGCTAAGATAAAGAGAAAGCCATCATAAACTTTTGACATGTTTGTTGTAGGACGCTGATATGAAGAAAGGCATTACAAACTACTAATAGGTTTTATTGTAGGATGTTTTTCGAAGACCTTGCTTGTTTTCACAACTTCCTTTATCTATTTTCAGTAGTTAAAACACACTTCGGTTGGTGCTTAAAATGAATCATTGTATTGCATGATTGAAGTGTTTTTTAGATTGTAATCCTAAGAACTACATGAACGTATCCTCTCCCCTTGCCTTTATGGATCTTGGGTGTAAGAGAAATTCACGTGATTCTTCTAGAGTGGCTACCTCCCAAGAGCTTTAGCAGAGTTGGTGAGAGTGGATGCCCAACCGGTAACAGGATAAAGCCAAGCCCTTCCAAACTGGTATACAAAAGATGCTATTGTGATTAATATCACAATAGAAAAATGTGAATTCATTGTGGCAACAAAAATCTCCTCCAGTACCCTAGTGGTGCGTTAAAGTCCTGACATCATTAAGGTGAAAGCCTTGCTTTGAACGGATTGGGAGATCCCCCTTTATTGGGAAAATGACTTGATCACAACCACCTGAACGGATGACCTTACTACAAACTGTTGTTCTAGTTTTTCAAAAACCCTCTATCTATTGGCACAGAAGGTTAAAGACTGACTAAGACACCCCACATTCTTACAGCTTTTAGTAGAGATAACGACCCTTTGGGAAGAAATTCCTTTGGTGTCCGAAGCTTGGTATGCCTGAGAAGTGAGTGCATATGTAAGGAGGATCCTGTGCTTCCAAGCTTCTAAGTTATCCACTAAGAGTAAGTGTAGTTGAACTTTGGTTCAAGTAGGGATTTGACAGATATTGTCTTGGCTATCCTAGGGTTGTGATGTTCTTGTTCTGGTTCTATAAACATTCTATTTAATGTGTTTTGCGTGGGTGTATCATTTGAACAATCAAAACTATCATCAAAACACACAAACTGTCAATCTCGAACATGTCCAAAACAATCTGTAACTTGAACTATCTATCAGAAAACAACATCATTTCATCTTGGAAAATGCAAACTGGTCTTAATAGTCTGATTCTGTAAATGTACTTTTTTTTACATTTGCATAGTTTCATGCGAAGTTTCCCAATCTTTGCGTGAGTCAGTGATAATCTTTGCGCAATACATATTACACTGTCACATGACATTTGGCAATAGTGCCACTTTTCTATCAGTCATTATTATATCCTATGGTGTCATTCTTTGTGTGAAGACAACATTTCTTCGTGCGACTTGGTGAGAAACTTCGCGCGATAGAACAGTTCATTGCGCGAAACTGTAGTCTTTTGTCCAAAACAGTGAGTTAAAATCTGTCATTTAGTTACACTTCTGTCAAATCTAATCTCTGATATGGGTCTATTTTTTTTCCATTTATCTTCACACAATCTGAAACTTAGTTTCTTGGGTTGAGAACTATGTGATTCTTGCTTAAACTAGTCTTGTCTCATGTCTTTTTGATTTATTTCATCTGTGTCATCATGCCTTGTGTCACAATAGTCATCTCTTGCCTTGTTTTAGCCTCATCTTAGATGATTTGCACCAAGGATACTTCACCTTTTGGCATGTTCTGTGCAGTTAGTTTGAGATAGTTTCAAGTTTGGTCCTAGTTCACTTTCCTTGTTCAAAAATTTTTCTATGACTGTCACAAATTGAAGTGGCAAAACATTTCCTTCAATCAATCAAGATGAATCTGTACTTTCCACACCATTACCGGCTACATCTAGTGAGGAATCATCTCGATCTCCTTCCCCGGTATGAAAAACTTACACTAAAAGGTCATTTCCTGTGGATCTTAGTAGGGTTCAAAATCCTTTGTTCCAAGAAGACCCAAATTCAGAGAACACTCAATCTTTTCATACCAAGTCTTTACACCTTGAATCCTTGCATTTTGGCAAGATGGAAGATCATAACCATTCAGGTGGTGAGGTTAGCAGAATTGACCTCTTTAGAAATTGGGGTAAGTCCCATTCTGAAGACCCCCCTAACGATGTATAAGTTCAAATCACTCAAGAAGATATTACACACACTCGTGCTAACAAAGAATTATGTAAAATGATGGGAACTCTACTAGCTGAGGAAAAAGAAAAATACATTCTTGAACTAGCCAATCAAGGGGCTAAATTACCTTCTGATTATGCTTTGGAAACACTTGTTGAGAAAGAGGAAGAATTTGAAAAATTCCCGCTTGCACAAAGAAATGCAAACTATGCGAGAGCAACTCTCTCAACTCTTGAAAGAGAAAGACAAACCTGTTACACAATTCACATTGGAAAGCATCTGTCCTTTCCCATTTGATAAATATCTTCACATGCCTCCTTTTCCCAAAGGAGTTGATCTTCCTAAATATGACAAATACTTGGGTACATCTGACCCTCAAGACCATTTGAGAGAATTTGGTGCTTTATCCATCGAATTCATGCATGACACAACCTATCTTATGCATCTTTTCCCACCTAGTTTGGTGGGATCAACTATGGAATGGTTCTCTAGACTACCAACTGGCATCAAGACCTTTGATGAAATTGCCAATTTATTTCTACAACATTATTCTCACAACATCCGACATCTGGTTCATATTCAAGATCTTTGCAACTTGAAACAAAATAATGGGGAATCATTCTTGGCATTTCTCCAAAGATGGAGACAACTCTACACACGATATTCTCACAAGATACCTAAATCAGAAAAGTTGGATATCTTTCTCGATAATCTTCTCCCAAACTTTGGGTATCAATTACAGCTACAAGGTCCTCTACCCTTTGATGACATGATTAAACAAGTTGTAATAATCAAGACATTTATGATCAAGAAAGGAGAATTGACCTTACACAAGGAAAATAAACAAGGGTCTTCTTCCTCAAGCAAAGATAAATCCAAACTTCCCAACAAGAACCAAAATGTTGTGAATGATGGTGTTGTAGACAATGTGACTGCTAAGCCTTCCAAGGCTGACTTTAATCTCACTACCATGATGCAAGCGGCCAAAGCCACTGAACAGGCTACGGTAGAATCCAAACTGAGTACTTCACGATTTTCTAGACCTAAACCTTGGGCTCCTAGGCCCAAGCGTGAGTTCACACCTTTGGGAGAACCTCTCGAGGTAGTTTACAAGACTCTTATAGACAAAAATTTACTTACTCCATTGGCTAATCCATGACCTTATGATCCGCAACCAAGGCCCTCTTGGTGGAATGAATCCACTTATTGTGATTTTCACCAAAACAAAGTTTATAAAATAGCTACTTGTTTTAAGTTGCGGCATACAATCTAGGATCTCATCGATAGTGAAGTCATTGTTGTGGGAAGTCACAAAAAAAAATCTGATCACCAAGCTTTCAAGGATCCATTTCCTCCTCATGGGAAAGGTGAATCATCTAAGGGAAAAAATACTGATGCTAAGGTCAACTATACTTACACCAATAATGACAATGTCAGTAATATGGTTGAACCTGTTGACACTGAATACTGTAATGTCCTCATTCTTAAGGGAAAGGAAGATACTTCCAAGTCTAAAATACCTTTCATATTGTGAGGGTCTACACCTCAGTCTTCTGAATAGGGACAGTCTCAAGTGAGTGCTAATATTGTTACTCGATCTTGTGCTAAAGTCATTCTTAAAGGCCCTGAGCCTTCTATATCTACATCAACTCAACTTTCAGACAAAGCTAAGGTTGACTCTGCCACTAAGAATCCCAAAGTGGGTTCCTCATCTAATGCTACCAATTACAACATTCTTGATCAATTGCTATGCACTAATGCTTAGATAACTATTTTTGAGATCCTGAAAATCGCCCCTGCTCATAGGGAAATCCTAGAAAAAGCCCTCACTGAGGAAAATGTCCCAAAAGATCTTGATCTCGACCGGTTTCAATCTATGGTAGGTCACTTGACCTCTTTACATTACTTGTCTTTCTCTAAGGAAGATGACCATTCTTTGAGTCACCAACATAATAATCCTTTGCACATTGAAGTCATGATAGGTCCAAAGCATGTTCGCCGTGTTCTCATAGATAACGGTGCTGGCCTAAATATTTGCTTTGCTAGTTTCCTGTTTGAGTTAGGCTATGGCGAAGAATGCATTGATCCTCGTAAAAAGATTACCATTAAAGCCTATGATGAGGAAGAACATAAATCCAATGGTTTAGTTGTTTTGCAAATTAGAGTTGGTCCTGTTGAATGAGATGTTATCTATCAAGTGCTTGACATCCCTTTGGCATACAATATCCTATTAGGAAGGCCATGGATCCATGAAATGCAAGCTATCCCTTCCACATACCATCAGTGCATTAAGTTCCCATTCCAAGGCTCTGAAGTGACTATACCTGCTAATACACACTATGATTGCAATGCCCTCACAAAATCTGCTAACATCCTTATACCTACCAACAGAGAATCTATTGAAATCCTTGAGGATAAATTAAAGGAAATGGAAAATAACTTGACTCAAAGAAACTGATATGGGAGGATATCAGATTGGACCCGTATTATCTATTACATCTTTTCCTTTTTCTCCCTATTCTTTTGGGAGACCTTCTGAGAACACTAAACCCTCTACAGTTTCTCCTCCAACAAAGTATGGTGGTACCTTTGTACAAGCCATAGTACCATTAGAAGAAGAAGCTGAAAATAGAGCTATCAAAGCTTGGATCTATAAAGGAGAAGACAATTCTGAAAATACTCCTCCTTATGACATAAAACTTGAGCAATATGGTAAAGGTTTATCTATTATGCAACATTTTGGCTGTAAAGGGGAAGGTCCCATAGGTACGAATCATAAGGGATTGATTGCACCACTTGAAGCTATTGGTCGCAGAACACGCGACTCTATGGGTATAGGCTTCCAAAAACACACATTCCAATTGGGAATAAAAAAGTTTGTACCTCGAGAGGATAAGAAACCAACACCTAAAGAAACACCTAAAGTTGCAGAACCTAAAGATAGCTCTGATGAGGATACTTTTCCTTATCCTATTCCACCAGACTTGGCAACATTCTTTGCTGAGCCAGATAACTTTGTACCACATGTCAGTACAGTAGACACTAATAGTGATTCTGATACTGCCACTTCCATTTCTCCATTAACTTATGAAGAGTGGAGAGAAATATATCCTCTAAGTCCTGATCATCACAATAATGTATACATACCACCACACTTTCAAGAACAGTTTGATCAGGAATTCCAGTCACTTCTCCTTACACAAGAGGCAACTGATGATACAAACACTACTGAGGTACCTAGGTTAACAGGAGCTCATCTGACCATAGTAGAGGTTTTAGGTAGAACTCATCCCAACTGGGGACAAAGAGTTGATTTTACTCACGTTCTTGACATGAGACCTAATGATGAAACAGACTCTCATGAATATGAGTTCAACAACTTGTCATATGCCACTTCTGACAGAGATATAGATACAACTAATGCATATGAAAACCTTCTCGAAGTAGGTGAATGGTCTAGTGTAGGGTCACATGAGTGTGACTCTCTAGGTGTTAACATGTTGTCTACTATGGTCGCTAGGAATCAAAGGAATTCGACTATACCTTTGGATGAGATCGCTTTGGGTCTTGACTTACTTGTCCATGCCTTTGATGATTATATCATGAACGCACTTGAACCCATCACTCCTCTTTCACTTTGCCATCCTGAGCTTATAGACTAGAACTCAACCTCCCCATCTAATGAATTCCTTACATTCCAGAATGATTACGCTCTTGCATGTTACCTACACGCTGTCGAACCTATAACGTCTCCTACCAATGAAGCAAGTGTCAACATGACTGAGGCTGACATCAAGTATCTTAGTCATAAAATAAAAAGAAGAAAAAATAGGTGCTCTGATGGTGAAAGCCACCTTGTGGTAGTATCAGAGCCTAAAATAGTCAAAATAAAAGACGTATCCAAGGGTGAAAACCTCTCTAAGGTGCCTGCAGATGAGATACTTGATGCACTCCCAAGTCATTTTCAGGAAAGATCATCTGTCCTTATTGAACCAACTCAACCTATCAACTTGGGTACAGAAGCAGAACCTCAGATTATTCACTTGGCACAATCACTATCAGAGGTAGAAAGAGAGGAATTCACTACATTCTTCAAAAAAAAAATGATTAACTTTGCATGGAAATACTCAGACATGCTGGGATTAGACCCTAATCTAATCATGCATCATCTATCCATTGCACCAGATGTTAAGCCCGTCAAGCAGAAGCTTCACAAAATGCATCCACACTACTTGTCAAAGCTGAATTAGAGAAATTGCTTAAGGAAGTGTTTATCAGAGTAAATGATTATGCTAAGTGGATCTCTAATATTGTTCCAGTATCGAAACATGATAAATCTATAAGAGTTTGCACAGACTTCATAGACCTGAATTTGGCATGTCCTAAGGATGATTTTCCATTGCCTAATATTGACACAATCATAGATATGACAGCTGGTTATGAAATGTATTCACTAATGGATGGTTTCTCTGGCTATAACCAGATAAAAATTGTGCCAGAAATGTATGTGGTAAATTTGGCCTTTTTAATTCACCATACACTTCAACATAGTCCTTCTTCACCAGGTACACACAAGACTGAATATGAGATTATTCATCCTATCTTCCTGCATGATTTGACCTATTGCCTTCTATCCAGATGGGGTTTTTGAAATTGTTCTTAGAACGAGAGTCTCACAACCATGGACCAATCTAGGAATGAAGGATTTATCATGATGGATGCAATACAATGCAATATTATGCTAAGAAATGAGAGATATGAGATAATCTAAGACATGATGATCA
>MU228105.1:2555274-2606820 GCA_018584345.1 Thuja plicata
TATGCTAAGAAATGAGAGATATGAGATAATCTAAGACATGATGATCAATGCAATTATTCTAGAAATTGAAGCTATTCTATTGCAAAAATGATATTATTCTATATGAGATATTAAGAAATGAGACAATTATTCAGTATTCTAACAATGCAAAAGTGAGTGGGGGTTTCAAGGGGTTTTGAATGAAGAATGAGAGTTCTTTTATAGACTCTGAGATGATCAGAATAGAAACTTTCCTCTTTGAAATAAAATAGATAGAAAAGCCAGTTTCAATTAGAAAGCTTTATTCAAAAGAATAAAATAAATTGTTTTCTCTCTTCTTTAACTGTTTTCTTTCTTTGATTTAATTCTGTTTTATTTGAATTAAATTGTTTTCTTTCTCTTTAAAGCACAATTATCTCAAAGTTTCCATTTCTGAATAGAGATAAGATTTTTGAGAGAATATTCAATTAATTAAATAAATATGACCTCATAATTGTTTTTTCTCAATTATCTGAATAATTAAATTCAATTATTGAAAATGAGGATATTTATTTAATAATTATATATCATTTAATTCCTTTTTCATGTGTCTCAGCTAAAGAGGGTGAATTTAATTTAATTAAAGTGCTAGGACTTTATTAATTAAATTAATTCAATCATAAGGTTTGTTTAGCCAAATAGATATTTAAGAATTAAATATGATGTATGATTAATGCAGATTTAGGATTTTCTACATTTGACACTCAGGTCGAGTAGAGTCAGTCAAAAACTCAGAATTTCCTAGTACAATAGGACTTTGATAATCCAGAAGAATGACAAATGCAACAAAATTGGTTAGAGTTGCAAGATGCCAATTTTGGGGTGTTACACCTCCCAAGATTTTGGGAAATAGTCTCATGAGGAAGTTATCACTATAGGCCACTTCTTGACAGGCCACGTAGAATTATTTCACGTGACATACAGGATCGCCCTTCCACCAATATTTACCAAATTTTGGGGTCTCAAAGTGCTTGGGGAAGGTATAGAAGTGATAGATCGGTCAAACAGATAAGGACATACTTCTTCAAACTTGAATGTTTTGGCTTCTATCCTGGTTTTTAGCTCTTTGAGAGCATTCTTCATTTCCTCCCATTCATGATTGATTTGCGGGGGAGGATTGTTGATCGTGATTGTAGGATTCCCTTGTGCCTGATATGGATTGAATGGAAAATATGGAGGATTTTGTGGGGGATATTGTGGTGTTTGGTAGGGTGGTTGCTGGTCAACATATATGGGTTTTTGTGGTGGAAGCTGGGGTTGAGTGGAATACTGCAGTGGAGGAGGCGTCATCGTCTGATAAGATTGTTGCAACTGCTAGAAATATGCTTGTATTTGTTGTGGCATTGGATAAGAAGGATGAGCTTGTTGCGCAGCCACATAGGTGCTTTGTGGCGGAATGCCCCCAGTGAGAATGTTTTGTGGAGGGGGAATTGTTTGTGATGCAGTGAAAGATGGCATGGCTATGTAATTGGCAGGATGAGTTTGTTGTTGTTGCCCGGTTTGGATAAAAGGGTTAGCAAACTATTGCGGTGGTTGTGCCATGAAGGGATTTACCCCCTATGTTTGCGGTTGTGGTTGTTGTGTAGTTTGAAAAGTAGGTTGTGAAACTGCGAAGGGGTTGATTGGTTTTTTTTGTGCTTGGGATGTGAATGGATTGGTGATTTTTTTCTATGGGATAGTGATGCAAAGTGCCAAGCGGAAGCCTTCAAACAGTGAACAATTGGTGAGTTTCAATGGTTCAACTACCTAAATGGGGGGTCCAAGTGCCCAATACTTATCACAAGTATGGTAAGGACTAGGGGAAATGGTTATTACAACCCAAAAACCCAAGGTAACCTAATCACTAGGCTATGCCAAGTCCCAAACACCAACAATTGAGAAGTCACTAAGAGGTCTCCTTAACCCAAAAGGCAACCTAATCCCATGAGACAACTTGAAAGAATAGGGGTGGTCTACAATCACTGATCTGGCCTATTGAGGTCCTATTTCTTTAGTTCCAATGGTTCTTTAATTTACAAGCAACCCATAACACTAAGTTGCTTCACAATCTAAGGATTTTCTCGTAGCTCTTCCTAGAGGGAAATTTGAACATAAGTCAAAATGCTTCCAAATGAGGTATTGAATTGGTTAGGGATTTTGATACCCTTTAAGGCTTTACTAAACATGTCCAAGCACTAAGGAGTGGAGGCAAATAGAAGTCACTTCTATTACAAGGTTAGACCGGGCTAATTAGGCCTAACTAGGTCTCCAAATGCACTACAAGTGCTCTTTCTCCTAAGCCAATGCACAAAATAAGTATGGGGACATGTGTGGAAATATAGAAGAACTCAGAATCCAAGGTTAGAGGTGTTGGTGAATCCCCAACCAAAAGTTATGGTGACTATCCTAAGTCACAGAATGGTGCACACATGAGATGTACACCTAGGGCTTTGTGGAAAAACCAACTCCCTATAGAACTCCACCTCTAACCTGTATATTGTGAAAGTGCATAGACAAAGGTTGAATTCCAACAAGGGGCATTAGATTCCCATGGTGTAATCGGGTCCAAAGATCAAACCCTCTCAGAATCCTATTTGGAAGCCTACAATCCAGGCAAGACCGCAAGAAACACTAATATCTTCCAAACTAGGATGAATCAGAACATGAAACCAATTGCATATGAAAGTATATTGGATGAACACCTTTTTGGTCTCAAATTTTCATGTGCAATGGTCTGTACCCATCTTTACTAGATCACTGTTCTCAAGAATTTGCAGAGAATTAGTTTATTTTATTGATCCAAAATGCCAAGTTACATATCTTACCTTCCACCCACCTGAAAGGGCTATTTGAAGGCTTCCCCCATCAGTTACAACTGAATTTAAAACTATTAGACCATTGGGAAGTTGTCAAAGTTGCTAAGCAACTTTGACAACATTTTTTCAACTTTTGCTCTCTAGGAGACCAAACTTGGTCTAACCCTAATTTTGTGATCCAACATAGATCTAAAACAACAAAAACATGAAAATGACTAAATCCTATGATCGTAGGCCCATTAACCACTCTTGACCATAGTTAGCGAGGGGCTTATAGTTGTGCCAATCCTGGAACTAGGCCTCACAACTTGGTCTAGGTGCCTGACTAAGATATCTAAGGTAACTAGATGTGCTTAGGACTTCTTTGGAGTATTGTTTGTTGATTCTAGAGTAGGCACTCCTACACCAAATAGGTTGATGTTGCTGCTATTGTTGGATAGGTTGTTGTTGGAAAGGTTGTTGTTACTGCTGCGGTTGGATAGGTTATTGTTGGATAGGTTGTTGTTGTTGCTGTTGTTGGATAGGTTGTTGTTGGATAGGTTGGATGGGAATTTGGGGTACGACAAAGGGATTTGTGGATGGTTGCAGTGTGGGGGGATTTGGCTTGAACAATGTCTGAGGTGGAACCATGGGCATTCATTATGATTGTGTTGCTGGTAGAGTGGGAAAAGTGGACCCTTACAGAAATAAGGGTTGGTTATATGTGTTGGTAGGTGGCATGCCTGCGGTGAAAAAATGTGGAATAGGCATGGAGACTTGGGTACTTTGATGTTGTGAACTGGTTGTAGCACTTTGAACGGGTTGAGTAGGAATGGGTGGAATAGCGGTTTGATGTGTGCTAACTGGTGGTGGTGGAAAGTTTGCAATGAATGTTGGGATTGCTTGTGAAAGAGGAGTGACTGTGGTTTGCGGAGGTGTTTGCATAATGATAAGGGTATTGTTTGCATTGCTGATGTGGTTTCAGGAGGTGGGACTCCCAAGGTAGGTGTAGGTGTTGTGTGTATGATGGAAGGTGGAATGGAGGGATGGACTACTTTCCCAAGAAGAGTTCCCACTTGTAAGGCTCGTTGAAGTGGATCAAAAACTTCATTTCTAGTGGGATAAGGATGTTCCCTTAGAGGTGCCATAGGTCATGTGACAAGTGTGGGTATAATCCAAGGTGGAAGTTGAAGTCCTTGTTGTTGGATGTCCAAGAGTACCTGGTTGCTATTATGCCCACTCATGTCGTTTACCATGTGAACAATCGTTGGATGATTGATAAATATTTCCACAACACTTAGAGTGGGAGTTTCATTAGTGTCTACCCAGATATGTTTGACTTGATCATTGGGCTAAGGTGCATAAGTGACCATGGTGTTGGTGTTGTTAGTCATAGGATTAGATGAGCTAGCAGCAAGATTAGGATCCATGTTCTTCCTCTTCTTAGTGGCTCGAGTGATAGGTGGCATCAATGATTATCCTTATGGGAATATGAGATGCAAGGTGTATGCAAGGATGTACCTAGGAACCTAAGGATGATGACACTAGGATTAGGATGTGCTTTAAGATGATGGATATGCTTCTATGGATTAAAGATGACTTGATGTATACAAGGATTAATGGTTGCTTTCCCGAGTGTAGGACCAAGTGGATATGATTGTCTACCTAGGATAGACTTGTGGTCTTCGGCGCATGAGACTCTTTGTTAATGCAAACCAACCTTTTTATCAAGGTGATGAGGTTGCAAAAGACAAAAGGGATTATCCTAAAATAATGCTTAGTTTAAGGACATTTAAGGATGGGCTTTGATTAAGATGTAGGTTTTAGCAACTCAAAAGGGTATGTAATACCTAAGTAAGGGATGTGATCAAGGATGCTTTGAATGATGATTAAGATCATGCTAGGTTGATTAGGATTGATTTGATTAATGCAAGATCATGCTAGGATGAGTGTGTGATGTGTTCCTAAAGATGAAAACCAAAGTGAGGTCCTAAAAATGCAAGCTAAGTGAGCTTAAGAAGATGAGGAACTTGTGTTTGTTGTGGTAAACTGACTAGTCATATTGTTCAATTGCAACAAAAGCGGAGTTTAGACGATATTTTCCCATGAAGTGAGCAACCTTGTTGTTGTAAATCACCTTTTCAAGTAGTTATCATTTATGGATTTCTTGCTTGACAGAATCAATAATGTGTTGGTACTTGGTAGCCTCTCAGGTCATGTTTTTCTATTCTCTTTGCATGGGTGGTAATAGAGTTTTCACCTTCTTGTGTTTCTTGGAATCGGTCATGGCCTATAAGTAGATCTTGATCTTGGATGAATAGTTTGAGGTTCTTAGGACATATCTCATAAAAGACCAGATTTTTGCAAAAGGATGTTTGTTTTGATAATCTGGCAAAAAAGCTTGATCATGTTCTAATTTTTCAATAGAATTGTTCTATGGCAAGAACCAGTTTCAACATAATCAAAACCAGAAAATAACAAGCATGTGTCTGAAAACAATTTGACAAGGGACAAAGCAACCTTGAAGGATACAAGCATGTGACAAATTTGAATGCTGGATATTTTGTTTGTGTTTTGGATTTGACAAATTTATTCAAATACTTCAAGCACAAAATCTACCTAAGGAATTGGCATAGCATGGAAATACTTGCTCGTAAGTTTAGGCACACACATAAGAGCTAATCAGAATATGGCCATCACCAAGCATGCAATGGCTCTAGTCATGACGTCGTATTATCTGGTTCCAAATGCTCAGGGTGGCACAAATGTACGAGTGATCTTGGGGAAGTTACTATCTTCCTTGCACAAGCATTATCACCTTTCGGGGGTGTTCCAGGTAGCTTCTAAGCCTAGAGTGTTTAGTATGGATCTTTATTCAATTGTATCCTCTATGTCCATGCAAGCATGATTCAGGCGTATAGCCCCATAGAGCGTCTTGACAAAAGTGGTCACGTAAACATGATTAAGACCATGAGGCTGCACTTAAGTTAGACAAGAGCCGAGTATAAGCTCAGATGCCAACTGACTCCTTAGGATTTAACCCCAAAGAGTAAATTTTATTAACATGAGTTAGAGTGGTGTGGCTTACACCTCGTTCTCATGTAGGTCATTCCCGGGAGATTTTTTCCTCAACCGGTAGGCCCATATAAAGGATTAATAGTAACCTGGATTGGTGACAAAAAGGAGTCTGGATTTCTGATTTTCCCACAAGGGGAAAAGACCATAATCTCCTATCCAATATCATTTTATCCACAAACATACAAGACACTTTGTTCTTTCTAAAATATTTAACTCTTCAACACTAAGTAAGTGTGTCTAGGTTTTTGATCTTCCCAAAAGGGAAGAGAGCATAATCCCCTAACACTCACTCAGGATTAACCAAAGAAATCTAACTAATTAGTCTAGGTGCCTAGAAAAAAGACTAATGCAAACAAAATCATTTGGTTGTCGTAGAACCAAGGCAACTTGCAAGACAAATGTGAGTAGTTTTGATTTTGCGTCTTTGACAAGCGGTGCTGATAAACAATTAGTTAGTAGTTTCAATTTTATCCTTTGGCAAGCGTTAAAAACACAAGAAACACTTCACAATTGTTAGCATATGATAAATCAAACTTTGACAGAGCGCAGACACCGGTTCAGGGCGTAGATGTTGATTCTAGTTTTTGCCTAAAAAAGATACAAAGTAGGAAATTCTCCAAAAAACACAGAAAAAACCAAAAAAGGCTATACCAGTCAGAGACGCCAGTTTACAGATCGTAGATGTTGATGTAGGTTGCAGACGTTGGTTTGTGAATCGTAGACATTGGTTCATGAACCGGTGTTTACGCAGACGCCGATTTACCTGCAAGCACAAAAAGACAGCAAGTGAAGTCAATTTTCTTCTTTTCTAGTCTTTTATCAGATCAAATTTAGCCACTTTGAAAGTATTAACACCACTTAAAAGCTAGTTTTTCTTTAAATTATTATCAAGATTTATTTTCCTTAAAAATTTGGCATTATTTCTTCTTGTAAAATGAATTTCTGCTAAAAAATGGAATGATGAAATGCCAAAAACTAGTAGGAAAGACATAAAACTTGATAAATTAAGAAGTTGTGTCTTGTAAACTTTTAAACTAGCTATGTCAGGTGGAAACGCTAGCGCAGGGTAGAAATGCTGGTCCAACACAGATGTTGAACGATAATTTAGGTAGAACCGGCATTTGCACAGACACCTCTGCATGAAACACAAATGCCGATTCTCGTTCTGGGTGAAATTTAAAGAGAAATTAGACTAGAAGTTAGAAATCTTAGGGACGTGGGTCCCACCGAGCATGCCAGAATGTGTATGAGGAATCCTTCAACCTGTTGGGAGCAAGCTCAAACATGCAAATGTTAGCGGGTTAGCACATAAATCATATCGAGAAAGCATGCAAGAGATCAAGCAAACAACAAGGACACCAAATAACATCAGGTTAAGCTAAAAATGATTAAACAAATACACCCTAGTTTACTCATTTTGATTTTCTTATTTAGATTATATGTGGGTGTGCTCTCTCAAACACACAATTACTATGGATCCCAAAATGCAAAAAATGCAAGATTATGAGAACAAGAAGAAAGATTCAAGAGCTAGTATGAGGAACTAGTCTCAAATCTTCTTGCAAGATGATAATCTAAGCTATGGAAATAAAGATGATATGCATATGCTAATATAGAAACTAAGATTCATTCACCAATTAGAACCTATCATATGATTTCTATGATGATTTAAGCATGGAAAATCATGAAACTAGCATCTAAGAACATTAGCATAAAAACAACTATGAAATTCTAAGACAATTCTAGCATGATAATAATGCAAATTGAGAGATGAAAATATGAGAGGAGAAGGACTCTATTTATAGAGTTTTTGGAGAGAGGAAGAGGCTTGGATGAAGTGGCACCTATGTGGCATCCACATAAGAGCCACATAGGAGACACATGGCTTTGAAAAGATGGCCAATTTTGAGTCAAAATTGGTATTAATATTGAGTAGCTCAATATTTCAAAGGAGACAAAGTTGTAAGAGAGAATTTAAGAGGAATGGGTGCCCATTTTGGAGAGAAATTCCCCATGTGGGTGAGCATTCTGATAAGGCCAAATTATTGCCTTTGTTTTGTATAATTTTAATACTGTTCTAAGTTTTTTTCAAAACATTTGAGAGCCTAGCTAGTCAAAACTTGTGATAAAGTCCAGATAGAACTGATAAACCATGGGTAGATATTTGTGACATATTTTGCTAATATTATACATATAGTGTAGTATTTCATAAAACCATCAGAATCTATGTTCTAATATCTAGATATTTAATTTGATTAAGCTTGTTGCATGAATATTTCTGCATCATAACTAACTTGACCGGAGAGAAAGCGGTTGGAGAGTGGTCGACAACATTCAAGGAGGACTATTAAGGACCAGCTACGGTGGAGTGATCATTACAGCACCAGGAAACATGGCTGCTACAATGGAGCCATTATTCCAAGACATAGGGATATAGTGTGCCTATATTACCTCTGCACTTTACTATGTTGAACTGGTCGCCTGAGCTTTATTACCCACACTGCGGGCTGTTGCATTTCCTTCTTCGGCATGTTTTCAGCAAGATAGTTTCTTTTATATTTTTGTAATAAGTGTTTGATCCTCTATATATAGGGATTGGACTGATAGTTTGAGGTTAGCTAAGAAAAAAATAGAGATAGAAGTTTTTGGAAGAAAATTGTTATACAACAATCTATTTCAAGTTCCATGTATTGTTTCTATGTAATGAGTTTTTGAAATGCAATGAAATAGTTCTTGGTTTATGTTCTGTGTTAATATTTTAGTAGAAACTGACCAAGGGGGCCCACTTGGGAGGTGGAATAGGTTAGAATAGAATAGATTTCATTTCCAGAATTTCTAGTATTTCAGATAGAAGTTACAATTTCTTCCTGCAGCATCATAACTTGTAAGTGTTCCTGCAGCATCTGCAAGAATAGTTATAATGGATGTTTTAGGTTGAAATCATAGGTTTCAGTAGAGTTGCAATTTATAGCATTCATTCTAGTAAGAAGATAAATGTATTCTTCTCCTGCAGCACTAGTGTAGGTTTCTTTTATGCATTTTTACCTTCTTGCAGCATAAGCAGAATGACTCCTTAAGGAACCTAGTGCACATATCGTGCTGACCATTTCATGTATACGCCCCTAGGTTGACAAGTTAAATGCACCTCATAAAGGGAAAATTAGTCCTTATATTGAATGAACCATTCCTAAGAAAGGCCTTGAGTATGATTATTACACACCTATTGTGAGGCGGTTCATTTTGGGCGCCATTGCCGGGGATGGTGTCAAGCTAGGAACATTTTTGAGTCATTTTTCATTCCTAGATTATTTTTTAGATTTGTATCTCTAAAAATTGCTTCACAAGTGTGAAGAATTCAATTGCATGCATCGAAGAGAAAGGCGACAAGATGAATATGGAAGATTTCTCCCAGCAGAGTCTGCTAATTTGAATGAGGAAGTTGAAGTTGAGTTACCCTTTGAAGACGCAAGCCCTGACTTTCCTGCAGCATCTTCCTCCAGAGCAGAAACATTTGATGTAAGCAACTTCCAACCGTTTGTAGAAATCTTGGCCAGCTTTCTAGATAATTTTGGCCCAAATCCACCTAACATTAACAATCCAGTAGCTAATGCTCCTTTCCAACAGCAACCACATAATCAAATACCTCCAGTAATGGCACATCCTACTTTCCCATTTCCTCTCTCAAGCCTTATAAACAATGCTAATCTCAAGAATATACCCACAGCTTCTCTTCTGAAGTTTTATGGTCTTATAACTGAGGATCCTGACACTTTCTTGTTTGAGTTTGTCATACTCTATCAAAGCTTCGACTATAATACCGATGCCTATAAGCTCAAGTTGTTTCTAGCAACACTAAAAGAGTCAGCCTTACGATGGTTCATGGGCTTAGGAACCAATGCAACAGGTACCTGGAATGAGAGTTCTTTTATAGACTCAGAGGTGATCAGACTAGAAAGTTTCCTTCTTGAAATAAAACAAATAGAAAAACTAGTTTTAAAATAGAAATCTTTCTTTAAAAGTAAACAATAAATTGTTTTCCCTTTTCTTTAACTATTTTCTTTATTTGATTCTAACTGTTTTATTTTGATTTTAACTGTTTTTTTTCTCTTTAAAGCACAATTAATTTAGAACTTCTATTTCTGAACTAAAGAGAAGATTTTTGAGAGAATATTTAATTAAATAAATAAATTATGAGCTCATAAATATGTTTTTCTCAATTATTTGAATAATTAAATTCAATTATTGAAATGAGGATATTTATTTAATAATTAAATATTATTTAATTCCTTTTATGTGTTTTAGCTAAAAGGGGTGAATTTAATTTAATTAAAGTGCTAGGACTTTATAGTTAAATTAATTCAATCATAGGGTTTGTTTAGCCAATAAATATTTAGGAATTAAATATAATGTATGATTAATACAGATTTAGGAATTTCTGCATTTGACACTCAGGTTGAGTAGAGTCAGTCAAACTCAGAATTGCCTAGTACAATAGGAATTTGATGATTCAGAAGAATGAAAAATGCAACAAAATTGGTTAGGGTTACAAGATGCCTATTTTGGGGTATTACATTTTTCCCCTCTTTGAATTGATGTGCGAGCAGTGCATTGCTTCAAAGAATAGTCTGATACTTGAAGCACAGAAGAATAGATTTTGAAAATTGATGATGCAAAGATCGATTGATGAAGATTTTAGAGCCATCTCCAGGATAGAGCTTAACTCTCCGAAGTCTAGGTTAGATTGCTAAGACACCGGTCAAGTAGAGTTTTTGAGGGTCATCTCCAGAATGAAGTTTGATCCTCAGGGATCTGAGTTAGATTGCTTAGATACCTAATAGATTGATATCTTTCAAAAGACTTTCCTCATAACGAGGCTCAACCTTCAGGAGTCAGGGTTAGATTGCCCCAATACCTGTCCATAAAAATATAGTCAAATAGATATTTTTTATTTTTTTATTTTTTATGGTGGATGCATCAAAAGTTCCTACTGCTAGGTTTGTACCAAGATGATCATTTTTTCAGGACTTTTTATGATTTTTAGATTTTTAGAGATTTTACAATTTTTAGATTTTTTTTCAGGGCATTTTGCAATTTTTTTAGTCTTTTCTAGATTATCGATCTCAAGCAAGATCACATTGGTGTGCCCCCAATGTCTAGCAAGGAGTAGGACATTGCAAATGGATTGGCAATCTGATGAATGAGGTGAATAGACAATCATCGATGAAGAGGGTGAATACGACCCTCAAGGATAGTCTCCTCAAGATTACCCAAGCTAGGGAAAAATGAATATAGCAATGTAGGCTCATGGAGAGGTGTTGGATAGCATTTAGGGTAATGACTTGATGTCATGAAAAGTATGTGGTCCAAAAGAATGGACATGTCAAGATACTTCTAAGAACTTTTTTTTCAATTTTGATCAAGATCAAGAGGTCAATTTCATAGGATAGGATATATCTATGATCAGGATAAAGGTTGATGGAGGTATAAGTGCATGTTTTGAATTATGATAGGAATGCACAGAGATAGGAAGGATAGGCTTGGGATAAGAAAGATCACAATAGGGTAGCATGCATGAGAGAAATTAAATAGGCTAATGGAAGGGATCATGAATGGCAGGATACATGATCCTCATGGATAGGCTCAACCTTATCAAGATTAGCACAAGGAACATGGATGTTCACGAGCTAGCTAGATGTAAGATATGATGGGAGAAGATGGCATGGAAGGAACTTGTCCCCAAGTGAAGAGTGCAAGTAGGAGGAATTACGCATGACACCTATTTGCCAAGTTTTCATCATGGTATGTATCCAAGGCACCACAAGAAGTGGTTTTCACCATAGGACAAATTGATTTATCTTTACTTTTTCTACCAAGGTGCCTGTTTACCAGGTTTTCACCAAGGCACTTTTTTTTTCATCTTTTGATTTTATGGAGAAATTAAAGCTTCTTTCTCTTTAGATAGTTCTCCTTGGAAAGATATGCTATGGTAGGCCAAGGCCAATGAAAGTATGCTCAAATATGTTGATAGGATGATGGTAAGGAATAATGATATGGAGGATAAGGGAGATGGTAGCCAATCATTTATGTAATGGACTAGATGAGAGGAAGAGAAGGCCAATATGGAAGGATAGTAGGTAGGGGTGGGATATTGGGTGCAGTAGTGAAAGTTGTGTATGCAAGATCAACATCGACACACATCTTGAAGGATGGTGGAATGATAAAGGAAAAGTGTGTGAAATGGATTTAGGTTTTGATATGGATCTTGGTATATGAGGATCCAAGATGGATGAAGAAGTTTTCAAAACAATGGATTTTGGGACATGAGGACCCAAAAGAGGTTTAGGAGATGAAAAATGTTTGAAAGGAGATGGAGTGGAAGCCTTTGGAAGCTTGGACGCCAATTTTGATTTTTCCTTTTCGTTCAAGCCTTTTAAGAGAGACTTGGGAATCCACATAACTTTTTCTTTTCTTTTTTTATCCAAGTCCTTTAGAAGAGACGTGGGAATCCACATAGCTTTTGATTTTCCATTTGTATTAGATGATTTAGAATGCAATTCTTTCATAATGGATTTAGGAACCCATATTTTCTTTGATTTGGTTCTTTTCTCAATGGACCTATGTGGTCTCTTGAATATTTCCTTTGTATTTGTAATCACATGTCGATTAGATGGGACATAGTGATCTTCATATGTAGGTGGATTCTTGTATTGCTGATTTCCTCATTGTACATCCAAATTGCTTCCAAAAGACTTAGGAATTATGGATGAATGAGGTTGATATGACTGGTTCATATGGATTGGGTGATAGGGAGAGTTCAAGAATGTATGTCTTTGTTGATCTTGATAGGAGATAGGGTAAGTGGATGACAATCTAGCATTGATAGGCATGGTAGATGGGGGGACATAGGGACCCAATATAGATGGAAGGTTTGATGGTCTCAGCTTTGGGATGTATGGACCAAGGATGGATTTGGAAGATGGAGAAGACTGATGCTTACATTTGAATGGAGGGATATAAAGTGTGGAGGGGATATCAACATCTTTAGAGTGAGCTGCATGACCAAGGCTCTTCTCTTTAGCATTCATCTTTATATCAATAGGAGCATGAGTAGCTTTGATAGGAGTAATTGAAGCTTGATGGGATGTATTTTTTTGCAAGGGATTGATGTTCTAATCTTGACAAGGATCATGAGATGGTGTAGAAAGGATACTTTTCACTTGATTTTCAATAGGCCTATTAGAGATGTTAGAAAGGATATCTTGATCTTGCTTGGGAGATGGATAACATATAGGAGATGTAAGAGTTTATTCTGGGAAGAAATGAAAGTGGATGATAAAATCATCATAAGACTCTTGAGATGTGTAACTTTGGTCAACCATTGGATAAGGATGGATGGTGTCTTGATTTTGATCATTACTGATATATGTTTCTTCACATTATGGATTCTCCTCTTGACATGGAGCCACTTCTAAGGACAAGGTAGGAGTTTTGATCTGCAAATGGGATTCTTGAAAAGATAATGGACAATCATTTGGAATAGGCATGATAAGCGTTGAAGCACATGGGAGCTTTGGGTTGATGATCTTTGAAGCCTGAGAAGGACTTGCAGTCGTATGCAGATTAGCTTGGATCTCTTTTAGAGGTAGTCCTTGAGGGTAGAAATAGTCAGCATTAGGCTCATTTCTTGATAGATATGGTGTGTCTGGTTGTGAAGCTTTAGGAGATGGATGAATGGTGGAAGAAGTAGATGTGATATGCGAACCATTTCTAGACATGGATTCCTGATATTGATCATGCTTGAGATTAGTATCTTCACTAGATAATTCGTTAGCATTTTCCACTTCGATTATGCCATCATCTATGATATCCTAGATTTTATGTTTCAACTCCATGCAAGATGAAGTTTTATGCTTGTTATGTCAATGATATGCACAATAGTTACTCAAGAATCTGAATCCACATGATTTGGCTGGAGGAAATGTGATGAGATTATGCTCAAGAAGTTCCTCCAATGCTGATTGATAAGATTGTCCCAAAGGAGTAAAGACTCTTTCTAAAGGATAATTAGATTCTTTTTGACTTGCAATATCCTTCTTTTGCAAATAGAAAAGGATTTCATCTAATGTTGTCATAGCTTCCTCTACATTCTCTTGAACAAAGATGGGATTGTCATAAAACTATTCTTGATCAAAGATGGGATTGTCATACCAAGATTTATCCATGTTGGAAGAAAGTGGAGAGATGTGAGAATCATGATCAAATAGAAAAGGATAGGTTGATCTTAATGAGGATTTGTCGAATGAAGTATTCTTTTCCTTCTTGTTCAATTCCTGAAGTTTAGATTTCAAAGATTCAAGCTGTCTGAATAAAGTTTCCATAAGAATATCTTCTTTGCTTTTAGACATTGTAAGATTGTCTTGATGTGCTTTCTTAGAAGATTGAAGAGAAGGTATGATGAATCAATTGATTGACTCATAGGTGTTGAAGTGATATCTAAAGTGTTGATTAAGTCCAAGACCAAAGAGACCAAGAGATAATGTCCAACTGAGACAGAGATAGCAAAGACTCCAATCTTGAGTCAAGGTTGACAAACCTGCTTTCAAAAATTAGGATAAGGAAAACATAGAAAAAGATGATGAGATTGACATAGATAATGGGTCACTTAGACTAGCACAACAAAGTCATATTTTGAAATAGCGATGAGTCAAATTGTCAACAGATTGTAGTCAAAGATAGACTAGTGATGATGTTGATGAAATAATGGATTTGTGAAGATTTAGACAAAACCTTCACAACAAAATATAGAATTGGACAGCAAGGTGATAGATTTCTAGAGCTCCTTAAAATGAATTCTAGTTCACACATGCATAAATAATTTGATTCGCTTGACCAACACTGTGATGATACCTAAAGTGTTATCCAAGTCCAAGACCAAAGAGACCAAGAGATAAATTTCCAACTAAGAAGGAGATAGAAAAAGACTCTGATCTTGAGTCAAGGTTAACAAACCTGCTCTCACAACTTAGAACAAGGATAGCACAGACAAAGATGATAAGATTGAACAAAGGACTCGGTTAATTGGACAAGTGTAATAACATCAAATTTCAAGATAGTGATAGGTTAGACTAACAAGTGGTTGCAGTTGCATGTGAACTAGCAGAAGCATTATGATAGTGCAAATTTCATAATAGACTAAATGTAGTAGGATAGACTAATGAAAGACCAAGTTTTGACAAGTTTTTGAAACAAATTTGACAGAGTTTCAAAAGAGTTTTGACAGATCATTGAAGTTTCAGACAAGACAAGATAGGCAAATATCCAAAGTTTATAGTTTTCCAGATCGTTTGATTGTTGTTGTTGTTGTTGTTGTTGTTTCAGTAAACACTCATGCAAAGCACATTAGATAGAATGTTTGTAGTACCAGAATGGACACATCACAATCCTAGGATAGCCAGGGTAGTATATGTTGAATCTCCACTTGAACCAAATTTTAGCTACGCTTACTCATAGTGGAAAACTTAGAATCTTGGAGGCACGGGCTCCTCCTTACATGTGCACTCACTTCTCACGCACACCAAGCTTTGAACCCCAAAGGAATTGCTTCCCAAAGGGCTGTTATCTCTACTAAGAGCCATAAAAGTGTGGGTGGTCTTAGTCAGTCTCTAACCTTCCACACCAATAGATAGAGGGTTTTTGGATACTATAACAACAGTTTGTAGTAAGGACATCTACTCAGGTGGTTGTGATCAAGTCATTTTCCCAATAAAGGGGGCTCTCCCAATCCTTTCAAAGCAAGTCTTTCACCTTAACAATGTTGGGACTTTAACACACCACTAGGGTACTAGAGGAGATTTTTGTTGCCACAACAAATTCACACCTATCCATTGTGAGATTAATCACAATGGCATTTTGTATATACCATTTTGAAAGGGCTTGGATTTAGCCTGTTATCGGTTGGGCAATCCACTCTCACTGGCTCTGTTAAAGCACTTGGGAGGTAAAGGGTTTGTATGGATTTATCTTACACCCAAGATCTGCGAAGGTGAGTGGAGAGGATACGTCCATGCAATTCCTTGGGTTTACAAAACTAGAAGGCACTTCAAGCAGAATAAGAAAATGACAATAATATTTTTGGATTTATGATCATCCCAAAAGGGCGAGAGCATAGTTTCCTGACATTATTGTCATCCCCAAAATATCAAACAAATGTTCATTTTAAGAAATCTTGCATGAGTGTTCCTATTTTAAGAAATCAAAAACAAGATGCAAGCACAATGTTTTGCGTTCTATCGATCAAAGGCAACCTGCAAAACCAATTCGTGAGTAGTTTGTGTTTTAGTCTTCTTGGATAATGTTCTGCAAACCACTGTTAGGTTGTAGGAAAAAGATAATCACATGAAAATCAAAGCCAAATATTAGTCCACATTATCAAAATCAAAAAATCAAAAAACATATCAAATATTCAGAAAGTAGACAGACAATCACGCACTTTCAAAAAAAATTGCACTAAAAAATGTTACCATATGAGCCCGTACGAGGCTTTGGAAGCTCCAAAATAGAGGATTAGACACGTATAGTAATGTAAACCTGCACTTTCTGATAAATCTGTGACTAAAATCTAGAAACTCTAAAAAACCATAAATCTTCAAACAATTCTACACAAAATAAAAAAAAATTGCACTTAATTTGGACCTAAAATGAGCAAGATATGATCGTTTAAAGTTAGATTGCAAATTCAAAAAGCTCAATGGTGAAGGCTAAAGATTTTTCAAACCTTGCTGATGTCATCAACCTGTGAGTTTAAATTTGACGGTTTTGTGGCTGTCACAAAAGGTCATAGAGAATGACGGTTTGACGGCCATCAAATTTAACATAGTGAAAAAAATCAATTTTTTTTCTTCAGATTTTTTTTCAAATTCCTTTTTGAAAAATATGCCTCAGGTTGCGTGCAAAAAAATTTGAAATCTACCTCAATTTTCGTGCAATGGATTGTACAGCCTCCTTGGGAAAAATATTTTGCCACAAATTCAACTTTTGACATGTATAGGTATGTTTACAGTTGTTTTCAACCGAACTGATGATTCAAACGTGATGATGGAGTCAGATTTGGCTCAAAATGAGATCTTTAAAGACAATGAGAGAATAATAGATAGAAGATAGAAGAAATTTTCAAACTTGCTCCATGCTAAAACAAAGATGAAATGCATTGTTTTACCTGCAAAATCAGAGTACAAACATGATCCCAAGATTTCAAAACTAATTCAAATGTGATGACAGAAATAGATGTTCTATGCCACGGTGGGGGCCAAAAATGTATGTGGTAAAATTGGCCTTGTTATTTAACCATACACTTCAACATAGTCATTGTTCATCAGCCACATACAGAAGTGAATATGAGTTATTCATCCTACATACCTGTATGATTGGACCTATTGCCTTCTATCTAGATGGGTTTCAAAATAGCTCTCAGAATGAGAGTCTCACAACCATAGATGGATCTAAGAATGAAAGATTTTTCTCCATGAATGCAATGCAAATGCAAGATTATTCTAAGAATTGAAAGATGCAAGATTAATCTAAGACATGATTTCAATGCAATTATTCTAAGAAATTAAAATTATCTTATTGCAAATGAAAGCTTTTAACTAGAAATGAGATTATAAAATGTAGCAACAATTTAGTATTCTAACAATGCATATTTTGTCCAGGGGTTTTGAATGAGAAATGAGAGTTCTTTTATAGACTTAGAGGTGATCAAAATAGAAAGTTTCCTTGAAATAAAACAGATAGAAAAGTCATTTTAAAATAGAAAGCTTTCTTTAAAAGAAAACAATAAATTATTTTCCCTTTGCTTTAACTATTTTCTTTCTTTGATTTTAACTGTTTTATTTTGATTTTAACTATTTTCTTTCTCTTTAAAGCACAGTTAAATCAAAACTTCTATTTCTGAATTGAAGAGAATATTTTTGAGAGAATATTTAATTAAATAAATAAAGTATGACCGCATAAATATGTTTTTCTCAATTATTTGAATAATTAAATTCAATTATTGAAATGAGGATATTTATTTAATAATTAAATATTATTTAATTCCTTTTATGTGTTTTAGCTAAAAGGGGTGAATTTAATTTAATTAAAGTGCTAGAACTTTATAATTAAATTAATTCAATCATAGGGCTTGTTTAGCCAATAGATATTTAGGAATTAAACATAATGTATGATTAATGCAGATTTAGGATTTTCTGCATTTGACACTCAGGTCGAGTAGACTCAGTCAAACTCAAAATTGCCTAGTACAAGAGGAATTTGATGATTCAGAAGAATGAAAAATGCAACAAAATTGGTTAGGATTACAAGATGCCAATTTTGGGGTGTTACAACATCCACTGGAAAGACAAGATTGGCAATACCCTTGATATTCCAACTCATAAAAATCTGAAAAAACTCCTAAATCACAGTTATTCCTTGAATAACTGTATTGGTGATCAACAATAGAAAAAAATAAAACACCCTTGATGCCCTAATTTATATGATTTCAGAAGCAAAATGGAGACAATTTGATGTGATAAATAATAGTGCTAAGATTCATTCATAACCAACTATTATGATCATGTTCTCCCAGAAAAAAAATAAAATCATAACACTTTATATGCATAGAAGAGAGAAAAATATTTTATAGAAGAAACCAAACTTGGAACCTACTCTGAAACATCTGGAAGAGAGGTAGAACTTAGTCTGAAAACCCTTCCCTAGTAGAGTAGAAGATAGGAGCCCCAAAAATAGAGAGAAGAAAAGAGTAAAAAGAAGTAGAAGAAACCCTAGGAATCATGCTTGGTTCACACCTGTCCCTTCTCTAAAATCTGATTTGTCCTTATCCTTTCATTTTTCTATAAAAATCTGAACTCCACTGGTGGTTTCAAAATTTGACTTTACTCTGCCTTTTCAAAATCCTGAAAATCTGATTTTGCTTGTCTTTTCTATGTTTGATCTTATCCTCTGAAACTTGATTTTATTCCTCTGAAAATCTTCTTTCAAAATATGATTTCATTATGAGAAATATCTTTCCAATCTGATTACATTTGCAAAAATTTGATTTCTTTTGTCTTCAAAAAACCTTCGAGAATGCATATCTCAAGTTTTGAAATAAACTAAATTGCATAGACTATGGAATGATTATGCCATAATGTTCCATAATATAATAACCTGTTACGCATTTTAAATCATATTTGTGCCAATAATATTAAAAACTATAACATTTTAAATCATTTTATCTTTTGAAATCCCTACATTTTATCTTTTTTGAAATTCTCCATTTTCTGTAGATTTTCCCAGATTCCACTAGAATTTGACATGTGTCAGATGTTCATTTTCTACCTTTGACTGGTCTTTAACTCCTCCTTAAACCTTGTTCTCTTAGAGACTTCATGACTATACTAGTCTCTAGGTCTCCGAGACTTTTCCTTAATTGTGGGTTTACTTAGAGATTTGGAGACTAGCCTTTAGTCTCTAAGTCTCTATAAGACTTAACTTAACCATGCTTTGACCGCACATTGACTAAAGTTAGCTCTGAACAATGAAGTATCCAAGTCTTAGAAAGATTTCACTAACCATGGTTAACATCAGAGACTTTGCACAAACCCTTGATCTCCATATTGATCTGATGGCTAGGGCTAAATCTTGCAATGTTAGACACTTAGCATCTCTTATCTCATGACTACGCGACTGCAATTAGTTGTCGAATCTCAACAGTTATCTCTTAACCACATTTATCTCTTGGGACTGTGTGACTACATAGTCACATGATCTCAGGCTGTCGATTGGTTAACCATGATCCTTTAGTGACCTCGCAACTAGCGGTTAGTCTCAAAGTCTTCATGGTTATCTGCTCTGTCAGTTATCTCTTCATGACTACGGAACTACCTGCCATGTGTCCCATCAGCCTCATCATCCTCGGTGCCACCTGTCTACAAAATTTCCTTTTTTTCATCTGGGCATGCTTCCTATTGCATTCATCACCTGTACATGTGTGCGTATAGAGAACCTCCTCTGCTTCACATTTGTATATACTTGCATTTTTCCTTATAAACATCTCATATTTCTCCAATAGGATCAATGTGGGACTAAATCCCTTTGGGTTTTAAAGTACTTTACCATTTTGTACCCAAAATATGGAGCTCACCAGTGCACTGAGTCCTTCAGTAAAGGGGCCCACCGAATGGCCTATTGGTTCTTTCTTTACATAACATACAACTGTAATCTTATAAAAATAGTAAAAAATGACCTCACCCCATCAATGTGGGATAAAGGCACTCACATTTCTCAAGTTTTTAACCTCTCCATATGCTGCACGTGGGCTCTTATGCAATGCATTTTGTTGTTTTAAGGTTTAAACAACTCCTCCACTGTCTGCATGGCCCTCCTATGGAATGTAGTTGCAATTTTTATACTTCTTTCTTATGCTGCGCAGACATTATGTAATGTAAATTTTTAATTTTTTTGAACCTTTATTCCCCATACCCTACATAGAATTTGATTGCTATGCATTTGGTTCAATCTTGCATTGTTGAAAACTAAACCTCCACCATGTTCTGTGCATCCCCCTTTTCTCATTTTCTGTGCATTTGATATTTTAAATTTTTTATAACAAACTGCATACAACACTGCCCCCTCCAAATCAACACATGCCTTGAATGTTAGGATTGGATAATACTGAGAGGGGGGGTGAATCAGTATTATAACAGTTATTTAAATTCTTCAACCACTTGTACATTAACCATACAATTGCAGTAAAGGAAAGAACATAAACAAATAACATAGAACTCATAACACCATGATTTGTTTATGAGGAAATCCTAGCCAAGGGAAAACCCCGGTGGGGATGATACCCACAAGCATGCACTAAAGTATAATGTCCCTGTTAGGGGACCTAGCCCTGTTAGGAGCCAAATATTACATAGTACATTTCCTTTTTAAAGGAATAACAACCCTGTTAAAGGTTCACAACAGCCTGTTAGGGGCAAATGAGCTTACAACTCTTACAATGTAATTCTGTTACGAAAGGTTCTCAGTGATGAACAAAAACAAGCATCACAAATTCTTTGATAGTTCCTTTATAGCTCTATTATTCTCATCTCTGCCATTCGCATGTCTGCTGTGCATATCCTTCACTTTCTCACAACTACCAATCTTTACCAAAAAGATCTTACATATATATCCTTTTAACTTTACAAAGTCGGCTCTCAGAATAAATATTACAAACATTGTCAAGTTTGCCTTCATTACATAATACAATTAATATAGTAAACATTAAATGTATAGTCAGAGCTCTTGCACAGTTAAAGTGTAGACTATCAACAAAAAAACATGTCTTCAATTTCCAGGAGTCCAAGTCTTGCTCCTTTATTCTTCGCTGTTGTCCAACTGCTCTGTATCGCTGCTCTCTGTTGTCTGTCAGTATTCAAATCCTCATAACTCATCATAAACTTAACCAAATCAAAATCGATCTTAGGTGTATGTCAGACATACTCCGTACTATCTTTCACTAAGCTCGCATGCCTTAATTCATCGATCTCTGTCTTCGACATCCAAAACAATACTGTATCTTTATTTCTGTACTTAGTAAATTTTGGACATACCAAAACTTAACTTCAAAATAATTAATCTTAAACCTAGATGTGTTTCCATAAATGACAACCAAAAAGTGAATCATATTACCTAATTTGATCACTTGCCAACAATCTCTCCCTTTGGCATTGATGGCAACACTTAACAAAAAAAGTACTAAGTGTTCCAAAAAAACAAAAGCATGTCCACTTCTTCTTCTTATCATTTTCATTTTCTTTTCTTTATATATATGTTTTTTTTGTTCTCTCTTCTCTTCTTCATTAAATTTTTTTTTTCTCTCTTCTCTTCTGTCCCTTTGACAACAATGACAAAGGTGCATACAAATAATTATCACTTCTTGATCACAAGTTTTAGAATGTCTTGGAAGGAATCTTCCAAAATCTTCACTTCGGAGCTCCATGTCCTAAACAAAATCTGACTTATATGAATCAATCTGTTCAATGCAAAAGATGTAGTTTTAGCAATCTTCAATTTTTTGGGTAAGCCTTTAGCCAATGAATCTGTAGTGTTTTCTAAATTTGTCAGATGTGCCTCAAGTATTTATAGCTTCACAGTTTGAAGTTCCTTAGTAAATTGAATCTGTTCAGTACTCTCTCCTTCTCATTCTCCAATACACTAATCTTAGCCAATATCTATGTCACTTCTATGTCTAACTCTGTAGTGGTCTATGAAGATGTTTCACTACCATCCATTAAGCTCTTCAAAGTTTCCCTTTCCTTGGCAATAATATCTTCAACATTTTGAATGTGTCTGATAGGATTCATGCTATAACCAAATAAATTTCTCCCATGTGTAATGTAGTTCTTTGCATTAATCAAACAAGTTTTTACAACTCCTAAGTCCCATGAGATGGACTTTCATACCTTTATCATCTTCTTCTCTTCATATGTTTTCTCTGCTCTCTCCTCTGCAGTCTTCAACAAATTTTCAAAATGGCCATCAAACTCATCAAGTGTGACTTTCAAGTTCTCAATATCATCTTTGTTTTGGAATACTAAGGGTACTAGAAGAAATTTATTCATAGTATCAATAGCTCTTTAAATCACCTTTGTTTTCTTATCTCCTTTCTGTACTAATTTCTCCTTTGCTTTGTTTAGTACGGTGAATGCTAGTTTCACCAGTTCATCTTCATCCATGTTATCAACATTTACATTACTAGTTGCCAACAATAAGCTAGATGGTAAAGTTACCTCTTCCTTCTCATCTTATTTTTTCTCAGTCTTCTTTCCTTCATCCTGTTTCTAGTCATCTTCCTTATTCTCCTCTTCCTTCTTAGGTTCATCAGCAATAGAAGTGTCCATGGTTCCTGCAAAAGGGTCCTTCTCATCTTGTGAGGGGTCTAGTGTTACTGCCACACCAGAAACATAGAAATCTGCAGTAGTGTCTTCTTTACTCTCTTCATCATTAGTCTCTGTGTCCTTTGTGCTATCATCCATTCCTAATTGTGTAGGTAAATTTTTCTTAGAAAGTTGGGGCTTGACAAAAGTAGTTCTCAATAGTATCCTCTCAAGTGCCTTCTGAGTTTCCGCAATCACTTCATCATATTTCCTCACCATTATCTTTAGTAACCTTGTCTTTGTCCTCAACAGGGGTTTCAATTCTTTGACTATAGTATCTCTCTCTTGTATAGATAACATAGTTAGCATGTCATTAATCTCTTTGTTTCTAATCTGACCATCTTCAATTTGTGCCAAACATTTTTTTCTTTCCAATTTTGCATACAAATCTGAGGGTATGCTTCCTTCGACTTCCAAAAGTGTCTTCTTGAAACTAAGCATGTGTTCTATTACAATGTCTTCAATTTTCAATTTATCTGCTTCTTCATATTTGTCATAATATTTATCAATTGAAACTAATTTTCCTTGTTCAATTTCTCTTTTCTCCAGCATTTTAATGTAAGGTTTCCATGCTTTATTCTTCTCAGTTTTCTTATCTTCTTCCTTAGTTGTGCTCTTCTCTTTTGTCTGCATACTAGATCTAGTTACTCTAGGAGTAACTTCCTTTACTTGTTCTACCTGCTACTGTGGTGGAGGTGTGTTATCAACCATAATTACTCCAGGGGTGGAAGGGGCATTAGTTCTTCCACTAGCTACTCCAAGGGATCTATCTGCCATCTTCTTCTTCATATGTTTTAGTTCTTCCTCAGATAGACCAGCCTTTACTCCATAGTCATGAATAAGATTAGCAATCTTTCTCTTGCTCTGTCCTCTATATTGTTCTTCTCTTACCTTCTCTGACTTCTCCTCATATGTTCCCCATCTCTCTTCTAATGTATCAACTTCTGATGTAAGAATATGTTCTACTTGCATGGTGAGTACTTCAAAAATCACTTCATAACCCATAGGGTAACACCATTTATTTCTAGGGGTCACTGCCTCAAAACACACATAGTCTGTTTCAACCATAAAACAAATTGTGTCCTTGTACTTCTCAACTATATCCTCATGCAGTCTGTATCTACTCTTCATTTGTCTTTGTAGAATTTTGATCATTGCAAACAGTTCTCCATCTACCCAAGTAGTGTTCTATCTCTTGTAACTCTGTGAAATCAAAATACCAGTGGGATCTCTAGTTGACCAGCCACTAGGATGTAAACCAGGAAACTTATGTTCAATATGAATGAACATGTGTACCAATAATGATCCAAATCTGAAGGTTTTCATTCTTTCTTTCTACACAAGCTTAACATTCTCAAGGAATTATTGTGCCAATACCTCACATAGGTTGAACTATGTGTTTTCTTTTACCATTCTCCATGCCATCGTAATAACTCCAGCTGATACCGAATTAGGTCTGCTGCTGTAAAAAAATTTATAACCAAGTATCATTGCAATCAACCTTACATCTTGTTGAAAAATATCATTTACTGTCATGGCCCTTATGTCCCACTTTGAGTGTGTTAGGGTTTCAACTTCCTTCTTAACATGTTTCTCAGCAATGGGAACAATTCTGGTGTTATCAAGACCAGTAATCTCATGAATTAGGTCATTGCATATTTTCATAGGTTGGCTACCAATCCATATGAATTGGTCATGAATCCTGATCATAAGTATTTTAAACCATTTGTTTTCATCAAAGTCGCACAAGTCCATAATCTTCATTATATTCAACTGACTAATGTGTTTCCATTCTTCCTTCATGATTCCATTTTCAAACATGATTTCAATTTTTGTGAGTATATCATCCTCTCCTAATGTGTCATACTTACAGTGTATGTAAGCCCTAATATCTTCAACATGAAGTACACCATGTGGGGTCTATGAAAATGTTCCTTTGGGATCCTCTTCACATGACTTATAAGGATGTTTCTTGAATTTTTATCTAGGGTGATCAACAACATCAAAAATTAAAAGTGCATCCATAGCTTAGATAATGTAGAATACCTTTCACACACGGAAATTTGAGTTTATGCTTCGATCGATCACACATGGTAGGTGTAGAAATAGTTGAATACTTCTACTCTCTGATTTCCTCACCTCACTCTTTGTCAAATAAAAGAAAAATAGATCATAACACAGTGCTTTATACAAGTTAGGCTATGACTTATCTTTTTCACTCCAAACTGTCAAGTTGGATACTAAATCTTGTGATTAAAATATATAAGTCAATTGATGATACACTCTTAGATATATGATCCATAATGTCAACTCAACATATTCCCAAGCTCGCATGAGCTCACTACATGATTTCTGGGGCAGGATAGATTCTGATGTGTTGCATTTAATGCTCCCCTAAGGCCATGATCAGTCAATTAGGTCGATTCTATCTTGACACCTTTAGGTGAAGATCTAGTAGCATCTACTGACTCTCCCTAAACTGATGTCTCACTAGTTTCTTTAATCTTCTATATCTTGCTACTATTTTTGTCTTATGCTTTCTTAAAACAATTTTCAAAATCATTCTTCACATCTGCAATACTCTTGCCAGTATCATTTCCATTCTTTTGTGAATTCATAGGAGGTGGTGTTCTTCTGTTGTCTACTCCATTATACCTGCAAAACTTTGCTATATGTCCATGATTATTGCATTTGTAACATATAGGAGGTCTTCTTTCTTGATTAACTTGTAATTTACAGTACTTTGCAATGTGCCCAATGTTGTTACATTTGTAGCATGTAGGTTTCATTGTAGGTTCTCTTCCATTGTCTTATCTATATCCAGATTGATTATTTCTTCTGCATTCAGTCTTCTTGTGCCCATATCCAATACAGTTAAAACAATAACCAGAAAAATTTCAAAAAGGGGCATTACCTCTGCAATCTCTCTTCATGTGTCAAAATCTATTAAAACCAAAGCATCTACCTCTAAAATGTCTCATCTTCTCTTTATGCTCTTCAATAGATGGTTTCTTAGCATCAATCTTCTTTATTGATTTCTCTTCCTATTTCTTTGAACATTCAGCTTCATTGAAGCCAATACCAGTCATGTCACCTTTAGGTAACTGCTTGTCTAACTGTTCATCAATCAGGTCACTATTGGTGTGAAGTTTCTAAATATGTTTCTTTTCTTCAGCTAGTTCACCTTTCACAATTTGATTATATTTCTCCAGTTCTAAGTATTTGTTCTTATAGCTACCAGCTTCATCTTTCATTTGATTCAATGCATTGTTCAAGTTTTCTTCAGCTTTCTTCTTAGCATCCTTTTTTATTTGTATTTTTTTAACCATATTCTTGTTCTCAAGCTTTAGAGTCTCAATCTCTTCTTACAGTTGCTTCACCTGATCTAAAATGTCCTCATCCAAATCTTCTTTTATCTGAACCACAAGATCTTCTCTCTGATTTCTGGAAAGTTCAAGTTGTTCTTTCAGTTTCTTTATGAATTTCTCAGCTCTTCAGAGGTAGAACTTCAATTCTCCATTTTCTGCTTTAGCATTGTCAAGATCTTCAAGTGCAACTTCAAAGTTCTCCTGTAAATAATTCAAATCCATTCTGATCTCCCTCAAGCTGTTAGGCTTTCTCTCTAAGGGCCAAAATACTTGATACCAATTGTTAGGATTGGATAATACTGAGAGGGGGGTGAATCAGTATTATAACAATTATTTAAATTCTTCAACCACTTGAACATTAACCATGCAATTGCAGTAAAGGAAAGAACATAAACAAATAACACAAAACTCATAACACCATGATTTGTTTATGAGGAAACCCTGGCCAAGGAAAAACCCCAGTGGGGATGATACCCACAAGCATGCACTAGAGTATTATGTACCTATTAGGAGACCTAGCCCTGTTAGGAGCCAAATATTACATAGTACATTTCCTTGTTAAAGGAATAAAAACCTTGTTAAAGGTTCACAACACCCTGTTGGGGGAAAATGAGCTTACAGCTCTTACAATGTATTTCTATTACAAAAGGTTCTTAGTGATGAACAAAAACAAGCATCACAAATGCTTTGATAGTTCCTTTATAGCTCTGTCATTATCTTCTCTGCCATTCACATGTCTTCTCTGCATATCCTTCACTTTCTCACAACTACCAATCTTTACCAAAAAGATCTTACATATATATCCTTTTAACTTTACAAAGTCGGCTCTCAGAATAAATATTACAAACATTGTCAAGTCAGCCTTCATTACATAATACAATTAATATAGTAAACATTAAATGTATAGTCGGCACTCTTGCATAGTCAAAGTGTAGACTATCAATAACAATAACATGTCTTTGATTTCCAGGGGTCCAAGTCTTGCTCCTTTATTCTTCATTGTTGTCCAACTACTATGTATCGATGTTCTCTGCTATTTGTCAGTCTTCAAATCCTCATAGCTCATCCTAAACTTAACCAAATCAAAATTGATCTTAGGTGTATGTCAGACATACTCCATACTATCTTTCACTAAGCTTGCATGCCTTAATTCATTGATCTCTATCTTCGACATCCAAAACAATACTGTATCTCTATTTCTATACTTAGTCAATTTTGGACATACCAAAACTTAACTTCAAAATAATCGATCTTGAACCTAGATATTTTTCCATAAATGACAACCAAAAAGTGAATTATATTACCTAATTTGATCACTCGCCAACTTTGAATATGTTTTTTTGTTTTAAAAGTTTTAAAATATTAAAACAAATTCCCCATAAAATTCTGTGTTGGCTCCTCCTCTGCATGGTTTGGTGTTTACAAGTTTAAAAAATATCCAAATCCTTATATGTTGCACAGACCATGCTATATGCATTGGGTTTTATATGTTTTTAAAAAAAAAACTTATCTCCACTGAATGCTGTGTAGCCATCTATAGATTATGAAAATGCATTGTTTTTAGTTTAAAAGACATCCCACTCCTCTCCATGTGTGGGATTCCTGGGAGGATTTACTATTTAATATGTTTTAAAACCTCCCCCAAGACCAGCGCATAACATACACATTATGTTTTGGATTATATTCAAAAAGATTTCCACCTCTATTTCTAGCACAGGAAATGCATGGTATTTTGATGGTTTAATATTTTTTTTAAAACTTCCACTCCTCTACCAAATTAAGTGCACCCCCTGCATATGGTTTGTTGTTTTTGTTTAAAATAAACCTCAAACTTTCCACCCAAAATCTGTGCACTCCAGCATGGATGCATTTGAATTTGCAGTGCAATGTTGCAGCCTCCCCTTTTAAATCATTCCTTTCCCTCTTCAAATGCTATGCAGGAACTCCCTTTTCCCAAATTGCAATACATTGGTTGGAATTTTTGAAAATATTTTGTATTTATTTCAAATGTGTAGACACCATTGTTCTTGCTTGACTTGCACACACTTTTTATTTACAGGAAGATCTTTTCAAAATCATTCACAGTCTATCTTATGGTATTTGGAGAAAAGTTTTGTTATCATATACATCTTCCAATGCTTGGCATTCATTTGTTTGTTTCTTTGAAAAGTCTTAAACTTAGTTTAATGACTTGTGCTTTTTCTTTGCAATGTGCTAGCTTAAAACCTTTTAAATGTTTCTAAAATCACTTAATTTTCATGACTACCACATTTATCATCTACCAGAAAGTTCAACTGCCTCAAATATGCTTTCACTTTGTAAATATAGACCATTTTTCAATCATACCACAAAGCATCAAACTAGCGTACTTGATAATTAATTTTCACATTTCTATGAACTAAACTCACTAATGTCTAGTAGCTTCCGGAACAAGCCTTAACTGACTGAAAAACTCTTAGTAAGCATGAAAACCGAAAAGAACATTCATCTCCAGCATCTGAGCAATGATCATCAACTAGATTTTCTTAAAAATATCAGGGCCAAAAGATAATAAAACTCAAAGTGGGCTAGTTCACATATTCTGCAAATTGAAGGATTCAAATACACGCAAACCTAGCCAGAAATGCAAATTGGAAAGAAACTAGTTTAGCTTCTGAGGAGCCATCACTTGATAGAGTTATTCATTCATCAACAATAAAAATGCACGCAAAAGGTCTTCGCCGGATTCAACTTCAAGTACAAGGTGCAACTGATCAAACTTAGACATTTCAGAATATTGTGCAAGTGCAAATGGTGAAACAACATAAACTTCATTTGGATTGTCCATTTGCAAGACTAATAAAACATGCTATGAGACTTCTCCACCATTCACAATAGTACATTTTAATGCAATGAGAATGGTTCCACAATCAGTTCTTCAAAAAAACATTCACAGCAAAAGTTATCACTCTATGAAAATGACCATTCTGTAAATTTGATTATGTTCAGCACTGGCAATCTGCATAAATTGTCTTCAAATTTTGATTCACAAACTAATCAAAAAGAACCTTTAGAATGTGAACCTCTGTAACTTGATTCACCTTCACACATGGAATATGAATCTTCAACTATCTTTCTCTGAAAGTGAATTGATCAACTGGTACAAATCTGCAAAGTTAGCACCTTACAACTTTTTGAATTTAAAACTCAGTAAATATGCAGAAATCTGATTTGGAATTAGCTAGGTAAAGTGGACAACTGGATTGGCCAAGGGATAAAATTATTTAGATAGGTAAAATCTCATGTTTTTAACATAGTGGAAATCTCAATGATGCAGGGCATTCAACCGGATACAACTTGTAGAAGCTTAAAGTAGGCTATTCAGCATTCTAGGTAAAACAAAGAAACAAGATAGTTTTGCAGGACCAACTTCGGGGAATCGAAAAACCTATCAAATGGATTTGAAACAGCTTAGGTTTTTAAATATAATCTATATGATATACAATTTAAACATTCCCAAAATTGCAGCCTATGAAACATAAAAGGATGCAAGTTATTCCAATGCAAACTATGCCAGTTACAACAATTTGACACCTTAATCAGCAAATGCAGAATGGATAAGTGCTCAAAACAAGACATCACTAACTGACTCAAAAATTGAAACTGACGACCTAGGATGTCTTCTTATGCCAAGACAAGAGTGATGAACACCTGAAATATATGAAAAACCTTAGAATTCCATCAGGGCAAAAAGGCTCAAAAAGCACTCATAAGGGGTCAAAAATGCAAAAATTTAACAAGGTACTCAACAACCCTTCTTGTATTTTCAAGTACCAACACCATCGATGAGGGTCAACATCTTGTGTTTAGCATTCAAATCAAATATAATATCAATATAGGGAAGTGGAAAATTATCCTTAGGACACAGAAGATTTAGGTTTCTAAAGTTAGTGCAGATGCGAATGCCCCCAGTAGGCTTGTCTACTGGTACAATGTTGGGGACCCATTCAGGATAGTTTATAGGTTAGATTACTTCAACATCTAACATCTTCTGGAGATCTACTTTGACTACGAGTGCTACTTGTGGATGCATCTTGTAAATTTTTTGTTTAACAGGTTTCACATTGGGATCCACAGCAAGATGATGCATGACAAGATCTGTATCTAGCCCAGGCATGTCCTTGTAGGTCTAGGAAAATTTGATTTTATGTTTCTGAAGGAAAACTATCATGTCTTTCTTTTCTTGATCACTTACAGAGACTGTAATGTAAGTGATGTGTGGATTTGCTTCTGTGCCTAGATTGATCAGGATAGTATCTTCAATAATCATTGTGGATATTTCTAGTTATTTCAATATGACTGGCATGTCAGCTTCTACCTCCTCTAGTGCCTCAGAAAGGTTTTCACTAGAGGATGCATCCTTTATTTTTTTTTTCTTCATCTGAAGGTGCTTACAAGAGGTTTTCACTAGGGGATGTTTTTGTATTTTCATTTTTATTGTCATTTTTGTGACTAAGAGAATTGACCTAGCTACCAAAGTAGGATTGCTCACTGTAGTAGATCTGATGTTCATACTCTCAGAGATTCTTTAGTCCAAAGAGAGACAAAACTGCCTCATTCAAATCACAATTTTCCAAAGCTGGTGGTGAATCTTGTTGATCCCAGTCAATTAGTTCATGGTTTGTGAGGGGAAGATGAGGGGATGAAAGGTCATCTTGGGTGATAGTGAAGACTGGGTAAGATCATCAAGGTCATCTTCAACATATTGGAAAGGGATTTTGAAAAACTTTTCTTTAGTGTCTAAATCCGAGGTGGCTAAATAATAGTCTTTGGCGAAATTAGTCTTAGTTTCTATGGAAGCAAATCCATGTCCTCAAGGATAAGGATTTTCTATGACAATCTTCTTCTTACCAACTTCATTAGCACCAAGTCCGGTACCATGATATCCCATGCTTTCAACAATGGGAGTAGCCTTGACATACTTTCCATTAGGGAATGTCACAAGTTTTTCTTCTTCATCACTGTAGAGCCAATCAAGGACATTGTATTCCATGTGCTCATCTAATAAGGACCCCCAACATTAAAAATTGGTCATTTTGCAATGCATGAGATCTTTCTCTTTAGAGGGAGGTAATGGTGATGGTCTCCCATAAGATTTTGGGGACAAAGGGAGTTGTCCAATGCATAAAGCACTTTCAAATTTGTATTCTCCCATGCCCTAATCTGCAAAGGTGGTCTTTGTTTGAGATTCTAAGGCTTTGTCTTTAGCAACCTTTTTCTTTCCTTTGGATTGATCAGGTTGTGTCTCTTATGTCTTTTCTTTAGCTAAGGAAGTTCCTGGAATAGATGTTTCTTTATTTAAATGTCAACCAAACTCATTCAATGGACAATAATTGGATTGTTTGCCTTCTAGTCTCTTGCAGTATTGAAAGGGTTAAGGATCTCCAAGAATTTTGATTTCTCTGTCATGATGTGGAAACTTGAGGCATTGATGATAAGTAGAGGGTACACCTTTGATAGTGTGTATCCAGGGTCATCCCAGCAAGATATTGTATGGTAGATCTAGATCCAGCACGTGGAAAATAGTTTCGATTAATGTTGGGCCCACTTGTAAAGGTAATGTGATCAAAACTTTGCTTTCTTGTTCTCTATCATCATAGGCCTTTATTGTGATTCACTTGTCTACATCCAAAAGGTCCTCAAAAAGACCAATGTTATGAATCATTTTCAATGTGCACAAATTTAGGCCATATCCACCATCTATAAGGACTCATTTGATTTTGGTGGATTGGATTTTGGCTTCAAGATGGAGGGATTCATTATGATGAAGGTCATGACCATGAAATTCTTTGTCCATAAAAACAAGATGCTCTTGTGCAACTAAGTTCCCTATCATGGCTTGGAATTGAGCAGTGTTGATATTCTTAGGAACACAAGATTCACTTAGAGAATCTTAAAGGATTTCTTTGTAGATTGGCGAGGTACACAAGAGTTCTAGAATGGATATTTGTGTAGGTGTCTTTCCTAACTAGGCCAATAGGTCATAGAATGAGGTAGGCCGAGCAGCGGTAGATAGTGCACCTGGTGGATTTACAAATGTAGAAGGTTTATTAGTAGCTCGGATAGTGACCCTAGATTTGCGTGTTGTAGGATTATAATGAGCATCTTGGAGGATTATAGTGTTAACATGTGTGTCAGAATCTTCAATGCATCCACAAAGATCATCAAACCCAAAGATATCAATTTCTTCTAGACTCCCACATGTTTTATCATTGCTCATGATAGTATTGGTAGAGTAATCATACGGGATTGAGTTGGATGCATTGTTTTGATTGTCCTGTAGGAAGGGTTGATTGTAGACTTTAAGTTTTGTATTGGATGAGGATGCATTTTGGCCTTCAACTTTGATTTTTCCATATTCAATGAGATCTTGCACAAAGTTTCTGAGCTTCATACATTTCTTGGTATCATGTCCTTTGGTGCAATGATAATATAAATATTCATTATCTCTATACCAAACAGGTTTGGGTTGATTTTCATCAAAAGGCCGCGTGTTTGGATAGACTATCATTCCTTGATCCATAACTTGTTTAAAGATCACATCTAGAGGTTATGCTAATGCTATGAATTGTTGTCATTTTCGATTAATGTTATCGTCATCTTTGTTTTTTTTTTGTTTTTGTTTTTACGAGGGAACAAATATGATTGGTTATGCTATTGTTGCTAATTGTTATTCTGATTGTTGTTTTGATACTGATTCTGATTTGGATTGTTTTGATTCTGATTTTCATTTTGATTATTGTTGCAATTTTGATTTTGATTCAGATTGTTATTGCAATTGTTTTGATTATTATTGTTGGATGCTTGAACAGTTTGAACATGCTTGGCATCAGTCACTCCATCATTGACAACTCCTTTGTTTTTACTCCAAAATTTTGGTTTATCGTTATTGGAAGGACTATAATGTTTGATGCTACCTATTTTCAAAAGACCATCTTCAATGTCTTTCCCTTCTTGACAAGGGATTCAAAGGTGTCAGGTGAAGCCATTTTTATTTGGAAATACATCTCGGAGATCAAATTATTTGTGAAGATGTCAATTAAGTGACTATCAGGTATTTTCCATGGCATGCAATTTGCAATATGTCTCCATCATTGTAAGAAACTAGCAAAGGTTTCTCTATTATTTTTTTTAGTATTACACAAATCGTTGAGTGTTGCTTGATGCTCAATGTTATACGAATACTGTCCAACAAACTTCTTTGCAAGATCAGAGAAAGTAGAGATTGATACATAAGGAAGGGCCATGAACCATTCCAATGTCATGCCTCCAAGACTCCTAGTGAAGAGTCTTTTTAGGTAATTTTTGTTATAGGCAACTTCTTGACATTCAATGTAAAACTCTTTGAGATGTTGTAGAGGACATGTTTCACTTTTGTATTTCTCAAATTTAGGCATCTCAAAGTTTGGGGGGACTAGTTGCATTTTGATAGACTTGTCAAATGGATAGGGACAAATCTCTTCAAAATAAAACTCCTTTTTTCCCCCATTCCGCAAACCATGCACAAGATTTTTGAGTTTATTAACTTGTTGGGCCAAATCTAGAGTATTATGCAGAGTAAATGATGGCGCATAAGCATGTCCTCCTCCAAATTGTGCAACCAAAAATCCAAGGGAGGTCATACTGACTATAGGAAGGGGTATATATTGATAATCTCTAGATGTGTTGGTTGTAGATGTCTTCATACATGTTGTTTGAAATGTAGATGATGTGGGTAAAGGCATAGACATCTACCCTATGTTTTTGACATTAGTGCTTGCTCCTTGAGTAGTATTCGTCATTGTGTGAGTGCTATTGTGTGCACTAATGTTTGGAAAAATGATTAGGATCTGTTGGATTTATTCTTGTGTCAATTGGACTTATGATGTAGTTGTTGATACAGGTGTTGATGTAGGTATGGACATGGAAGGTTCACTAACAGCTCCTTTACCGGTATCATGTAATGATGTAGCATTTGAATTGGAAGCCATGGATGCAGTAGCAGTAGCTGTAGCTTTGGTGATGTCTCAAGTAAGGAGCAATTAATCAAATTAGGTGGGCACTGTAATGCCATTTCAAATGAGATTCAAGAAGATTTCATCATATTTTTTACTAATGGCCTTTTCAACCATTTATAAGTTATATGGATCGCTAAGGAAATCATTCACTTGGGTAGGTTTTTCTTCTTTCTCCACTAACTCAATTTCTTTGGGAACTTCCTCGACTGGTACTGCATTTCCTTGAAAGAATTGTTGGGCAAAAGGATTCTCCTCGTATGTAGCATTGTTGAGTGTTGCATGCCTCATGTTTCTAGCTTGGGATCGAGTAAATACCATACAATGGCAGACTTGGAACAATACAAGACAAGAAGATTTAAGATTGAGAGATGAAATGGAATGGAGCAAAGATCTGATTCTCAATTTGATTTGATTTGATTTTGATTGGATTGTATTAATTGATGATTGATTTTGATTTAAAGGTTTTTAGAACAAAACCTAGGCATAACAAGACCTTGTGATGATACAAATACAAAAGGATTAAGTGATATCTTTTCTACTTGAAGATAGACTTGTGATCTCAAGAAAAATGGGATATCACTAATGGATTTAAATTACTTAAGACAGATTGATGGTCTACAAGAAATGTTGTATTTGTTTTAAGATGAAGGTCTGTAATACTTTGATTAAGGTTTTTCAACCTAAAAGGGATTGATTTGACTTTGATTTGAAGTAAAGAGGTTTGAGCTAATGCTCCAAAAGGAAAAATGATGTTTGATGATGATGGAAGAATTGATTTTAGAAACAAGAAGCTTGTTTAATTGTATTTCTCAAGGGTAACAAAAGCATGGTTGATAGGATATTTGGCCATGAAATTGCAAACTTTGTTGTTGTACATGATCTTGTCAATTTTCTTGTAATACTCAATTTCTTGCTTGATGGACTGGGAAATGTGTTGATATTCTTTGGATTTGTGAGTAGTATCTTTCTGTTCTCAATAAAATTGAGGTTTTGGAAGCTTAACCTTCTTGTGTTTCTTGGAACCAGTCGTGTCATAGAACACAAAATTTGATTTTGACTAAGTAAATGAATGTTTCAAGATGAATGGTTTCAATATCCCAGAGAGGACCAAATTTCAAACATTTTGACAGATTTTGAAGCTCACTATTTTCAACTGGAGATGACAATCTCAGACGCAGCCAATGATATACACAGACGGTGATCTATGTAGATGTCAACTCCAGAGCAGAGGCGATATTCTATAATTAGGATAGTATCTTGATGTTTTGGACAGAGTTTTATTTTAGTTTGATCTTCATTAGATTTTTAAAATGGAAAGAACCAATTTTAGCATAATCAAACTAGAAAATAACTAGTATGTATCTTGAAAACAATCCAACAAGGGACAAAGAAACCTTGAGGGATACAAGAAAGTGTGACCAAATTTATTTTTGTAAGGTTTTATTTGTGTTTTGATATTGTCAAGATTCAAGCACTTAAAACATAGCCTACCTAAGGAATTGGTGTAGCATGAAAATATTTTCTCATAAATATTAGGCACACACACATGAGCTAATGAGAATACGGTCGTCACTGATTATGAAATGGCTCTAGTAATGATGTCATATTAGTCAAATCCAAACGCTCAAGGTGGCATGAATGTATGAGTAATCTTGGGGAAGTTACTAACATCCTT
Organism: Thuja plicata; assembly: GCA_018584345.1. NCBI lineage: Eukaryota > Viridiplantae > Streptophyta > Pinopsida > Cupressales > Cupressaceae > Thuja > Thuja plicata. The sequence continues at coordinate 2,591,185 of MU228105.1, forward strand.
GCACAAACATTATCACCTTATGGGGGTAATCCGAGTGGCTTCTAGTTTACTAGTTCTTAGTAAGGTTCTTCATTTGATTATATCCTCTATGTCTATGGAAGCACGATTTAGATGTATAGCCCCATAGAGCGTCTTGACAAAAGTGGTCACATAAACATGATTGAGACCGCGGGGCCATACTTGTGTTAGAGGAGAGCTGAGTATAAGCTTGAATGTCAACCGACTCCCAAGGCTTTAACCCCAAAGATTAAATTTTATTAATGTGAGTTGGAGTGGTGTGGCTTACACCTTATTCTCATGTGGGTCATTCCCAGGATATTTTTTCTGCAACCGGCAAGCCCAACTAAAGGATCAACTTGGAAACATGGATTGGCGATGAAAGAGGTCTAGATTTATGATTTTCCCTCAAGGGGAAAGAGCATACTCTCCTACCCACTATTTTTTTCTCTCAAACACACCAAACACTTGTTCTTTCTAAAAATATTTATTTATTTAACACATAATAAACATGTCTAGGTTTTTGATCTTCCAAAAAAGGAAGAGAGCATACTCCCCTAATGTTTATTTTGAATCACACAAATAAAATCTTGTAATTAAATCTAGGTGCCTAAATAAATGATTATGCTAAGAAGCAAGATCATTTGGTTGAATTATTTCAAGGCAACCTGCAAAAAAAATGTGAGTAGTTTGATGTTTATGTCTTCTCCAATCGTCCTATATTCACAAAAATTTAGTAGTTTTGATATTCTGGTCTTCAAAAATGGTGCTCCAAAACCTTGAAAAAGATAAGTAACCCTGAAATCTGCTAAAAATACTGAATTAAAGAAAATATTCATAGATGATAGAATATAGTTACAGATGGCCATTTGCACAGATGGCAAAGTCATAGCACAACCAGTAGTCTGTGAAGAACATAAACTATTACCTATCAGAAAAGCCAAAAATTTGCAGACGGCCATTTCAGTGCGCAGACAAAAATCTGTGGAGATGGTAGATAACCTACACAAACAACCAAACATAGACAATCATTTGACAAAAAGACTTAGCAAACAAAAATATTTAGTTCTTACTAATTTTGACAACATTTAACTCTTAAAAATTGACACCCTGTCAAAAACCTGAGAGCTAGAAAGTAAAAAATTCTGTAGAAAGTATTTTTAAACAAGTTTCAACTAAGTGTGTGTTTTAAAATGTGGAGACAGCTGTCTGTCGGTGCAAACGGTAATCTGCGGAGACAATAGTTTGGAAACACAGACGCACAGATGCCTGAATCAGAGCAGAGACGGCTCTGCGTAAACTTTTTCTAGAATTATGATAAAAACATGAAATTTGTTAGAAAATGGAAAATTATGGGACGTGGGTCCCACTGGGCGTGCCAAAATGTATGTGCTAAAAATCTACGTGTTGGCATCATGCTCAGACATGCAAATGTTAGAGATACAAATCAATAAAACACACTAACATGTCTAAGAACATACTCTAAAACAAATACTTCCATCACAACCTTTGATGAGATGAACAAGGGCACCCAATGCCTTGTTGATTTTCTCTTAGAGAAGTATGTGGGTGTGTTCTCCCAGCACAATATTAAAATCCCAATTGAAATGCATGAAAAAGATGGGCTAATAACTCAAGAACAAGTATAAGGAACTTGTCTCAAGCTTTCACCATTGATGAAGATGCAAACATTAATACTAAGATGATATGCAAGATCTAAGCTAATAAACTAGATTCATTCCATTGAACCCTAAGATGTAAAATCTAGATTTTCAAAATGAACTAAAAAAAACATGAAGCATGAACTAAGAAATTCTAGAGCTAAACTAACATGATAATAATGCATAATAATGGAGATGATTTGCTCTTGGCAATGACCTTTATTTATAGATTTTTGGGAGGAAGGAGAGGGCTTGGATGAGGTGGAGCTCATGTGGCATCTGCATCGGTGCCACATGAGGGACACATAAGCCATGTACGAGGCAAATTTTCCTCACACATGTGTGAGCAACTTGTGATGTGATGGGTCAAGGTATACTTAATGTACACATGTGAAAGATCTTGTAAGAGGTGTAAGAGCTTGTAAGAGTTTTACTCCAATGAAACACTTTTAGAAAGTATAAGAAAGTGTCATTAAGGTTGTAAGAAACCTTGTTGGCACCAAATTGGGATTATTTTGAAAGGTCAATTTTTGGAAATTTTCTCACATATGTGTGAGAAAATAATTAGGACTAATATGTGTAGGAATCAAGAAAATAGCCTAATTAACCTTAGTTAATTAATGAGTAGGTCCATTTGGTGAGAGTGATGTGAGGTAGGGTAGGATCTACGTTCAAATTAGTTTAATCCAAATTAAATTTAGATTAATTATGGTTTAATAGAATTAAGTCATGTGGAGGAATAAATAAATTAAAAATTTATTTAAAAGGGGTAAATGAGGGAAATGTATATAAATAAGATTTAATACATTAAATAGGGGGAAATAATACTTAATTTAAGATTTAAATATTATGAAGGTGAATCATATTTAATTAAATAAATTAATTAAATAGATAGAAGAATAGAAGAAATATAACTAATTTAAAATTAACTACAATGTTATGGGAATATTAATTAAATTATTATAAAGACCCACCCTCGTCGGCTTAGGTTTTCCCGACTTTTCTGGGGCATCTTATTTTTTTTTCTTTAACGCGACGCCGCTTTCGACGCCACATCAAAGAGGGGCAAAATGTAGACGTCTAAAATCATCCTTATATTAATTTAATTAATATTCCCATAACATTATAGTTAATTTTAAATTAATTATATTTGTTATATTCTTCTATGTATTTAATTAATTAATTTAAATAATTTATTTGATTAAATATCATTCACCTTCATAATATTTAAATCTTAATTTAAGTATTATTCCCCCCTTTTAATGTATTAAATCTCATTTATATACATTTTCCTCATTTACCCCTTTTAAATAAATTTATAATTTATTTATTCCTCCACATGAATTAATTCTACTAAACCACAATTAATCTAAATTTAATTTGGATTAAACTAATTTGAACCTAGATCCTACCCTACCTCACATCACTCTCACCAAATGGACCTACTCACTAATTAACTAAGGTTAATTTTTTTATTCCTACACATATTAGTCCTAATTATTTGCTCACACATGTGTGAGCAAATTTCCAAAAATTAACTTTTCAAAAAAATTCTAATTTGGTGCCAACAAGGTTTCTTACAACCTTGATGACACTGTCTTACACTTTCTAAAAGTGTTTCATTGGACTAAAACTCTTACACACTCTTATACCTCTTACAAGATCCTTCACATGTGTACTTTAAGTACACCTTGACCCATCACATCACAAATTGCTCACACATGTGTGAGAAAACATGGCATCTTGCATGACTTATATGTCCCTCATGTGGCACCTATGTGGATGTCACATGAGCTCCACCTCATCCAAGCCCTTTTCTTCCTCCCAAAAATCTATAAATAGAGGCCATTTCCAAGAGCAAATCATCTCCATTTTTATGCATTGTTATCATGTTAGTTTAGCTCTAGAATTTCTTAGTTCATGCTTCATATTTTTTTAGTTCATTTTGAAAATTTAGATATTACATCTTAGGTTTCAATGGAGTGAATCTAGTTTATTAGCTTAGATCTTGCATATCATCTTAGCATTAATGTTTGCATCTTCATCAATGGTGAAAGCTTGAGACAAGTTCCTTATACTTGCTCTTGAGTTATTAGCCCATTTTTTTATGTATTTCAAGTGGGATTTTAATATTGTGTTGGGACAGCACACCAACATACTTCTCTAAGAGAAAATCAACAAGGCATTGGGTGCCCTTGTTCAGATCATTAGAGGATGTGATGGAAGTATTTATTTTAGAGTATGTTGTTAGACATGTTAGTGTGTTTTATTCATTTATATCTCTAACATTTTCATGTCTAAGCATGCTCCCAATAGGTATATTTCCAGCACATACACTTATTAGCAATCGTCATGCCATCTACACCTCCTTATTCAATTAGAGAATTCTTTACTAGTTCAAAAAAAATTTAGCTGTTGCATTATCCTTCATTTTAGCAACATTTAGTAGATGAGGTTGACAGACAAAATTGTGTACAGTATAAATAGGCATGTATACCCACGAAGTATTATCTACTATTGTAACCTCGTCTAAAGACAACACAATAAAATTTGACTCTTTAATTTTTTCCTTTAGATCCTGTTTTTCAACCTCGGCAAGACAACTTGCCCATTCCCATCCACTATTTACTGACCAGTAACTATTAGGATAGTTATGAACTTTTAAAAAGTGTAATAAAGCACTCAATGATGGGTAGTCCATCATAGGACACCCTCTTATCAAAATATTATAGACAACACTTAACTGAATAGTTTTTCCCATTAGTTCTGCTTCCAATGCTTTTCCAAAACAAGCTTCAATAGAGCCTTTAACTTGAGCAGGCTTTGTCTGTATATTCTACTGAAATTCATATAATTCTAAATTCTTTACATGCAGAGATTTGTCCTTTGTTTTCCATCTTATCATTGATTTTTCAACTCCATCTCTAGTTTTCTTTTCATAAACTTTACCCATATGCTTCTCTATGGTGTCAATTTTTAACTGCAACCTCTTTTCCTTCTTATTTATCTTGCTACAAATCTTACATCTGCATTCTACTGGAGGCTTTCCTTTAATTAGATTGTCCAATGGTTCAATGATTGGATACTTTGACACCCATTCTATTTGAAAATTCCTCTACAACTCCCACTTCTGATCATTTTTTGATTCCCTATCCTTTTTTGAATTGTTTTTTCTTTTCTTTTTCCCTCCACCATCATCATCTTTGTCATTCTCAGTCTCATCAAAGTTGATTATATCATTATGGCTACTATGGGTATTTGAATGAAAATATTCTTCAAGTTCATCATGATCTAAGATATTAGGTTCGCCTACTTCTTCAATATGTTGTGTAGTTTCAGGTTGTAAATCTTCAAAATCTACTTGTGATGAAGCAGCTTCCCAATTTTGGACAGAAACATTTCCAACACCATGACCAAAGTATGATGATAAGGTTCTGTGTTTTTTTGGCCTCTCTTCATCTTGCCTTTCCCCACTTGTAGAAGCCTTACCTTATTCTTGTTTGACATCTCCATTCTCCAATGACTTCCACTGCAAAAAAAATGTTAAATTTTTGAAGTGACAATAGACTATAATATATATAAATATGATTCTAGATTCATTGGTCCTAAAATCATGTCTGAGGTCTCCCTTGTCACCATTGTTTGCTAATTGGTTACCACTAAATAATAATTAACTCAAAATTATAGAGTCGTGGAATAAGTATCGCTTAACTTTGCCTCAAATTAAATTGCAGTCGCTTATCGCCAATGTTGTATGCAGTTGCACTCAACAGCCTGAAACTAATGAAGTACTCATACTCATTTGAAACTTTTCTATCGATCAATTATTTTTATACTATCCTTATTTGGTGAATTTGGCATGAGGTATTAGGTCAAGGTATACAAATTTGGTGAAGCTCACGTAATTATAACACATCTTTTCTTATTTCTTAGGTGATTATGGGTCATCGCATACCTTCGTATGATTAATAAAGTTGGAAAATTTGGGTCAGTTTCAGACATATGTTCACAAAATTCCATGAAAATTTGGGTCTTCCTATAAAAATATATGTATAAAACTATTGGCGAATATAGGTTGTCCATTTGGGGGTGCTTAAAAATTATAGGCAAATTTTTTTAATTTCCCCTGACCAAAAAATATTTTCCATTGGCGATAATGTGTAAGAAAGGTAGAAAATTAAATAAAGTGATGGGAGATGGTCCCAGGCATTGGACCCAATTATAATAATTTTCGGGTAATAGGGTCAATCTAATATATGAAAAAAATTTGCCAATTCCCCGCTCACCGACATGCGACATTTGCCAATTGGTGAATAATTGCCACTAAAGTTTTCATTGACCTGGAGTGCCATTCGAACCTATTTAATAAGAAATTGATTATGAACCTGAGCATGGGTATGAAGTGAGGTAAGTATAATTGATGCAAAATACTTATTTGTGTGGCTATAAATTTATGCTTATAATAAGTGATTAATACAATGCTAATGATGATTTCACGATATTTAACAATGTTAATACTCTTCCTTGTTAATTAAGGATAATGTTGTCTATTATAATGTACAACCTAGCAATGTGTATGTTCATGAGTACACTTTAGGTATGCTCTATGTCTTCATATGTCTATGCGTATACTTTACATTTTTTATTGAATGCTACTTGATTGGTCATATATTACTTTTTATATAAAATGTGAGAAAGGTTAATATCATCAATGAGAAAAGAGTCTACCCTAATATTAACCTTTTACACAAGCCAAAGCATTCTTTTCTAATTTTAAGTGGGCTTGCAATTTGACCCAAATATGTGCTTTTTTTTTCATTTTCCTCGATCATACTTTTAGAGGGGACATGATTGCCTAAGGAAACATCTACAAGTATCGATAGGTGGTGTGTAGTGGAAAATAATAATGATTAAGTTTAATGAAAATCTAAGAAACCTTTCATAAAAATTTCCCTTACCTCTCCACCATGTCAGTAATTCCTTTTGATGTCCAATTTCATTTTATTTATAAATAAATGAAATAATAAATACATTAATAAGGTGTTTATTAATTCCACTTTCAGAAATGTTTTATCTATTTATTTTAATCAATAAATTTAAATAAAGTGATATTATTACATTGCTTTATTTAAAATATGTTGGTCCACTGAGAGGTGGGACGTGAATAAGGCAAAATCAAATCTCAAAACATAACTCACTAATTCACTCTATAGAGCGAAATACAGTAATAACTGATTCACCAAAAATCTCAATAACTGAAACAACCATACATGTCATAATATGTAAATCAATCATTCAAACTAATTACCATCAAATTTAACTCAAATAACACTAGATTTAATGAGGAAACCCAATTTAGGAAAAATCTCTATGGGAATTATGACTCACAATAAAAATGTACCCTTCTGAAGTACACTCAGTTAAGAACTTATCTCGTTAAAGATTACAAACATATTTGTTAAATGTGACCCTACTAGGGTATTTACCTTAGATCTATTAGGACATTCACCCTGTTAGGAGTGGTCTTGTTAGAGGTCATTAACCACTATTTTGGAATCTTACCTACTTTTTGGATTTACAAATAGTATGGTTAAATCCACTTGGTTAAGAGATTTCTCTGTTACAAATACTAATAAGCAACAATATAAACTTTGATCTATAAATATAGAAACTAACTTTTCTTGTGTCATATCCTTTATGCTCAATTGATACTGGCATCACATACTCCATTTATCTCATTCTCAGACTGTAGATTATTCAATCTCTATTTTTATATTCTGCTCGGTAAATGTTGTTCTTCAACTTCTTCTTCTTCTCTACTCAAATTGCTAGCATCTCTCTCTTTCTATTTTTTCTCATTATGTATATAGATATACTTTTGCATATTAATCTCCTTAATTATATTTTCCATCATTTGTGCTATATCGTTCTGTTAGCACTTTTTCTTGTAGAATCAATATAAAACATTAAATGCTTGACTCGGATTCCCAATTCAGATTCATACATGGAAAAGGATAATTAACAAGGATATCATTCCTTCTACACTTTGAGCTCCACAAACTCAGGCGGGTGCTCCTATCTTAAGATTCACTGCTTCATAGGAAATCTGATTATGGATCAAGGATTTTTAATCCTTCTTCTTTTTAGGCCACTTGGCTTAGGAAGGTTAACCTATGAATTCTCTCTTTAAGGAATCACCATGATGCAATATATTTCTCAGAACACTTAACTAGACATGTGTATTCTAAATAACAGAAATTAAAAGATTATTAAATATTTGATTTATTTGAAGATAACAACTACTTATCATAACTTGACCAGTGCCTAATCCTGGGCCATAAAGTCATAATGAAACATACATTCATCGAAAACAATTAATTAAAACACAAACAAAACCTTAATTAAAATGTCTTACAAACAATCCTTTCACCCTCATACCCCTGTATCAAATTCATGCATAAAACCCTAACCCTCTGGAATTATTTTTAATATTTAGACCCTCCTTGAAAGAAACTCACAAATAAAAACACAGTTACCTTATAACTGGTACATTTAAAATTATTTACAAATTAAACATACAAGAGCTGAATGGAAATGCAAAAAGACATCAATGATATGAGACTAGAAATTTCATTGTATTTCATTAATATTATCTTGATTTCAATACATTCAAATTGAATAAAAACTTAAAACTTAGACACAATTCAAAATCCTGCCTCACAGTTTTTATTTTACCATCCTTAACAATATCTTAAAACTTCCTATTTATAGTCACCATTAGTCATCTTGGAATCCTTAAAGATCAAGGATGAAACAAGCTTCAAATGATTAAGCTAATCCAGAGGACATTAAAAGACAAAATATTTAGTTAATCCTCTTGACGGTGAAAAGACAAAATCTATTGATAACTGAATTTGGTCTTCAATATTCATCTAGCTGGCACCTTTGTTTGTTGATATTCTAAATAACTTCATATAGTTGTAACGAGACCTAGTGATTGCCATTCCAGGCTAACCTACACTATTCTTTAAACTAGTTATTATCACTATGCTCAGAGATCAGGTTGCAAGTGTCTTCTTTACTCTTCATCAATGACATCAATGTCTTCTGCAAAAACTTTCTTCTTCTTAGACTTTGTCAGTGCATCCCATACTACTACATCATCTTTAGTAGACCAATTAAAGCTCTTTATGCTCTCAAGTTGTGCTTTCTGCCTGTTCCACTAAGTATCTATTATAGTCTTGACATCTATTAGAAATTTATTGATGTATGTCTCATCCTTAAAGGCTTCGTCCAAAATCTTGTTGTAACATTCTATATCAATTTCTGCATTATCAGTAATAAATGCCTCTTTATTAGGCAAATTAGAATCCAACTCTACTTTCCATACCTCCAAGGCTTTGATCTGACTGTCATCTCCCTTGATTGGAGGAATAAATCTCTTAAAATCTAATCCAAAAAGACTCATCCTTGCCTCAATCTAATTTAACTTGCCCTTGAAGAAAGGAAAAGCTACATTCATCTTCTCAATTTCATCACCAACCTCGGTGACTATATCTACCAAGTCATTTCTATGTTGTTGCAAAGATGCCAACCTTTCAAATAATTGTTTCTTGCTAGACCATGTTCCAAAATAGGGGTTCCAAGTAGAAATAAAACTTGTCACCTCGGCATGCAAAATTGGAAGTTTATTATATGCATTTAAAATTAGATTAGTCTTGTCCTTTAAAATATCAATCCTATTTTGAAAGATACTCATTATTGATCCTAGGACAACCTCATTATGCTCCATGATCTTCTCCTTTGTTTCAAAACTCTCCCTTGTTATATCTGTTTGGACCTCTTCATGTGCAACCTCCTTAGGTGTTGCTAGGATAACCTCAGGCTTCTCCACTAATTACTGAGTCAGAATTTTAATCTGATACATCTCCCTATCCTTCACAATAGCATTGGTCTCTTCTATCAAGGTGCTATATCATTGTAATATCTATTCTATTTTAGCCACATTCAACTGGGAAAAATGTGATAACACCTATGAAATCTCCATGTCATTAGTATTGTTCACAGACCATACCATTTGGCTACAAACCATGTTCTCCTAAATATTCAACAAGGTTGGCTTTTGATGCTTAGCAACTAGCCTCCACATTGCAACAACCTGGGATTTTGTGTTATAACCAAATCCTTTTATCAGTTCTCCAACTTGAACCTCTAAAGATAATTTCAAATCTGGTTACTTTCTTATTTGGTCAATTATAAATGTTGAGGCTAAATCTCATCCTTCAACAAGTAGTGTCCCACTGGCTTTAACCAGCTTCCTTGCTTCTTCTGGAGAAATTTCCTCTATTTCAGGATCATAATCCTGTATAGCCTATAAGGCTTCTGCTGTTACTGGCTCTCCTCCATCCAACTGAAGTTGTTTGCCAACTTGTTGTTTCTTATTCCATCTAAGGAAATATTTAAACTCTTTGGTTTTGATGCAGTTGTCATTATCCAAGAATTGTTGCTGATGAATTACCCTTTCATCAATGCATGTTCTAAGAGGTAATTCAGCATTATCCTCTTCATCTTGTTGCAAATTTTTTCCTTTTCTGATCTCCTTCCTCAATAGATGATCATATGGTCTATTTCCAGGAATAAGGGCACTGACTTTATCCTTTTTCTTCTCTCTTCTTGCACAAATTAATGCTTGAGAAGGCTCTCCAAGTTCAACTTTTTTCCTTTTAAGAGGAGGCTCATTGGTAACCTCTATTTTTGGGACCTCTATTAGGTCAATAATATTCTCATCTCCTGCTTGTTCTTCTTCAACTGCTTGATTGTCTAGATGGGAAATGGGTGAGGGGTAGCCTTGATTACTATCATCATCATACTCTAATTCAGAGTGCTATGGTTGACCCTTCTCAGGAACTACAAGTGCACCCTCTATTTGATTACACAGGAAAGTGTGAGACTCAATCATGGCCTCTATCCTTTTCAAATATGGTAGATCAAGGAAAAACCCTCCAAAGGACAATCCTTTCCTCTTTACCTGCCTTTCAAGGTCCATTTACTCTTTAATTTTATTTCCTCTTGAGATCACTTCTTCATCCTCAATAATATTTCTTATGACATATTCTTCTATGCACTCTTCATGCTCATAAGTGTAAGGAATAGTTGGGGTGAGAAGATTCTTGGCACTAGCAATGAATCCCTCTATATCAATGTACCTATATGTAAAGAAGGAAAAAGGATTTGATATTGTTATGGATTTGGATTTGACTATTTAAGATGTGTTCTATTCCCTTAACCGTACTTTGCATTTAGTTGAATTGTGTTGATTGCAATTATGTTTAGGGGAAGATAAGATGCTCCTTTCTTTCACCCTCAAATACACAAATAGGAGATCCAATTTAATCAACCCAAGAAGAAGGGTTAATGCACAAGTGAATCCACTATTTGGAAAGAGAACAAGAAAGGGGATCTTAAATTCTATAAATTGATTAAGTAAATATTATTAGTGATAGTAATTGAAAAGGGATAGGAAGAAGAACTAACCTTTACAAAATTGCAAATCAAAGAATGTTGTTTTCTGAGGTCCGTAGGCTATTTCTGGAAAAGCTGAAGTATGATCCGGAACCGAAATGCCGAGACGAAAAAAACCTAGAAATATTTTTCCATTCTGATGTCATCTTATGAAAAAGTTTGACCCTGTACCACAAATGTCAACCTTTTCCTAGTAAGGTTGACCTTGTCTTGCACAAATCCGAAAGTGTCCCTGTTCGCGCCGTTTGAAAGAAAATCGACAAGGGTATCTAGATCTGGGTTCAAATTCATAGTCTTGAACTTGTACCTACAAGAAAATGAGGTTTTTATGTTGTGGGGGAGAGGTTTTCCTTGGTCAAACCCTAGTTTTGGAATTAACCTTATAATATAATTGAAATTGCAGAGATAAACAAAGTAAACACATAAATTCACCTTGCTTATATGAAAGCCCTCGTGGCGGATTCGAATCCGTGAATCCACAAGTATATATGCATCAAATGGATCTATAATATAGAATGTATTATGTAGGATTTCTTCAATAAATCACTTGTAGATCTCCAACACCAAGTCTTGAGTGGGTTCTTGAATTTGGAAGAAGCTTGGAAGAAGGTGGATGGAGAGATCACCAAAAGGGCACTATGTAGCTTGAATCCTTCAATGGCCTCCAATGGATCTCCTTCATGAAAATGGATTCTTGAATGCTTGAGAATGGATGGATGATTTCTTGCAATCTTTCTCCTTAGCTTTCTTGAATTGCACTTGAAAATCCTTCTCAATTGCTTAATGATGCTTAGGCTTCCATAGAGGACTTAGAGAAAATGAGAGGAGAAAACTTCCTTTTATATGAAACTAGGGCACAATCTTCTAAGGAGGCATACATAGGATAATTAAATCACCATTAAATCCTTTACCCCTAGGAGAGGACCTATATTAAATATATTTTAGGAATCAAAAACTTCATAACCCGAAACAGTCGGCCCAGAAGTGGGAGAGAACTTTTTGCAAAGACCGACATCCGGGAAACTGAAAGTTCCCAGAATTTGGACCCTGGGATAGGGTCGTGGTCAGCCCTATCATAGGATAGGGTTGAGGTTGACCCTATCCTAGGTGAGGGCCAAGGTCGACCCTATCCCTAAATCCCAGAAACACAGGTCAGAATCCCAAAATGCAGAAATGAGGTCAAAAAATGGTGGACAGAAGGGCAGAACAGGGGGGGAAACCATGTCAAGATTAGGAAACCATTCAGAGGTGCTTTTCATGACCCTAGAACACTTAATTCGAAGGATAAACAAGTCTCCCATGGAAGTGCTTCCATTTTTTGACTATACATTTAGCCCCCACTTTAGCAAGAGTATGAGTTCAACACAAACTCTTGGTAAAGGAGAATATATAGAACAGACAATCTTATTGAAATCAAAAGGGGTAAAGAAACCCTCAAGCCCCCAAGGGACTCAAGTCTTTATCAACCCTAAGATAAGAGATACATCACTAGTTAAAGAGAGATAGAGAGAGAGAGAGGGTGTGATTACCTTTCCCAGTAAGATGTGTGTATCTCACTGTGAATCACAAAAAGGATAGGATGGCCTACCAAGAAAGTACTTGATAGTCACCCCATAAAGTTGTGCACCTTCTGGCGGCTTTGTGCATGGATGTAGTGTGTCTTCTAATGGATTTTATGAAGTACCCATGGATCCATATTCTTATATCACCATTGAATACACTTGTAAAATTCGTATCTCTTCAGGATTTAGCAACTTATGTGCATTTCCTTCAGAGGATTTAACATATTGAATTGTAATTGAATGCGTATCTCTTCAAGATTTAGAAAATTATGTGCATTTCCTTTCAAGGATTTAGAATGCTACAAAACAAAAGGTTAGAACAAAAAATGCATAATATAGAATGAGGGAGGCCGTATATATGCCCCCCTCCTTAAGATGGAAAAAATACATACTATTTTGACATGTTAAGGAAAGAAAAGAACAAGGATAAAGCCTTGATCAACATCAAGACAATATCCATAGACAACACCCAGTCCAAGCCAAGAAGGTCACAGCTCCTATGAGGCCATGGAAGGGACGAATGCAAAGAGATATCATGCAAGAAGTGAAAAAGTAACCCTTGGGAGGGATAGCACACTATTCAATTTCCAAGGTGAGAGTTTTATCAACCATGGAAACCCAATCTCAACAATGAAATAGGTTATAATCAAGGACATAGATCCTCAATGTAAACCAAAATTTTCATGTATGATTGGATATCACATAATAGATAGATACTTCTTAACCAACGGAAAAGTGGATCCCAGAAAGATAGAAAAGAAGGAGATGGAATCCTTGCCCCCCAAGTGTAGGAACAAGGATGAAAGGGGACCTATTATATCACTCACAACACTATGCAAGACAATGAGCCCCCAAAGATTAGGCTAACATTGTTTACATAAGGTGGAGCTCCATAATAGGAACATAAATGTTATTTAGAGAAAATAGGATTTAAATGCAACTCATTGTCACATCTTAAATAAATAACTTTACTATCAATGAGCTTCCTAATCTTATAATGTAAAGCTTGACATTCATTAGTAGAGTGATCATGAAATCTATGATAAAAATAAAAAGGAAGAGTCTTCAAGTGTGAACTATATTTCTTTTTGCGTTTAGGTCTAGTAATCATCTTAGCATGAAGGAGTTTAGGCAAAAGAACTTCTTGGTCAAATTCATTCATAGGGTCATCATGTTTTGAAGTGTTCTTGGAGATGTTGTTAACATTGATTTGTTGTTGAGGATAAAATTCCAATCCATAAGAATGCTCATGCCCCCCATTCTATAAGGGCATTTGAATTCCTTGTTTATGCTTACCACATCCTTGACCATGGAATCCTTTTTTAACTAGTAAATGATAACCATGACCATAACAAGAAGCCATATCCAAAGGAGTCAATGGAATTTCAGTAGTCGCTATGTTACCATTAGTAGGTTTGACAGGTTCATAGTGGGTAGAAGCAGCAACAAAGTTATTACGAAGGGTATTAGAAGTAGAAGCAAAGACACATTGTTCAAATTCTCTTCGGTGCTTCATAAAATCAAGATCAGAAACCTTATACTCTCCAATAAAGGTGGGATTAAAATCCAAGGTTCCCCAATCATCTCTAGGAAGAGCATTAGAGGAAGAAGGATTACAATGAGGAATAGGAGTATTGTGGGTTTGAATATTCAAGCAAGGATTTGGCGCATCATCCACATGAAGTGTATACACCAAGTTGTTGTGAATAAACTTGACTTGACGGTGAAGGGTAGAAGGAACAGCATGCATCTCATACAACCAAGGTCTACCCAAGAGGAGGTTATAATTAAGAGGTCTAGGCATAACATGGAAAGGATTATTCAGGATGACCGGACCTACTTTGATAGGTAAGGTAATGATGCCCAAAGCTTTCTTACAAATGTTATCAAAGCCGTGGATAGGAACATTGTCAGGTTGAATAGTTGAAAGATCGGCTTTAATCTCTTTGAGAAAGTCCATGCTACAAATATTAAACCTAGATCCATTATCAATCAAGGTCCTAAAAATGATACTCTTATTAATAGCAACAACAACCATGAGAGCATCATATTGATTTTGAACTTCCTTAGAAGGTAAATCCTTTTGAGTAAAGATAATGTCAAGAAGGCCTGGGGTAGCATGCATGCATTGTAAGAAGGCATTGATGTTTTCTTGATTAGGAGGTGGGGTGGGAAGAGTTGATAGAGATTTTTGCAAGGCTTCATGGTAGGTAGGTGAAGTTTGAAGAAGCTCCCATAAAGAAATCTTGGCAGGGGTATTACACAATTGGTTTATCAAATCATACTCCATGCTAGGAAGATGGGGTGGAGGAGGAAGAATGGGTTGACAAGGTGGTAAAGAAGTAGGAACCATCAGATTAGGTTGAGGGTTATTCCTTGTATGATAGGTGTGAGCTACCGAATCTTGATCATCTAAAGACTCCATAGGTTTACCTTTGATAGTAATACGAGGACAACCTTTAATAGTCATCAAGGGTTTTGGATAAATCATGTTGGTTGTCTCAACACTACAAATAGTTTCACAAGAAGGAAGCAAAGAAGACATCCTAGGAGGAGATGAGATAGGATCTTGATTCTCCAGAAGACCATCACTAAGAGGGAGGGAATTCATATCATTCTTCGTTAATGCCCCATCACTAGAAGAATTCCCAAATGGAGGTAAAGCATCCAAATCCTCTTCTTTCTCTAAAATGTATGCATAAGGGGAGTGTTTTTTAGAAAGAGAATCATCATCATGTATGAATATGTCATCCATTAATAAAAAATACTCTTGTATCAAAGATTCATCATGAGAAGGGGATAAATCAATGTCTTTATCCAAGGGTTCATCCCAAAAAGTAGGATCATCCACAATGGATTCATGAGGAAGAGAGTAATCAACATCCCAATCCAAA
>MU228105.1:2606870-2656948 GCA_018584345.1 Thuja plicata
ATACTAGGAGAAGAATTAACATCAATCCTCAACTCTTCTCCATAAAGAGAAATATGATGGAGAGAAAGATTAATGTCATCTTCTTGCTCTAATATATCCTTACAAGGTAATACAAGAGAGGACAAAGAAACACCACACACACTAAATAAAGTATTTCTAAGTGTAACACCATGAAATGGTGAGGTATGAGGAGGATGTTGTTTAATCCCAAAATTTATAGAAGGGCATTTGGAAAACACTTGAAATAACTTGTGCAACATGATAACGAATAAATAAATGCATAGAAAATAGATCTATATATATCCAAATGCATTCAAATGAAATGTATGAACATGAAAAATGTAAATGTTTTTGTAATTTTTTATAAAGAAATTTATGATTTTTATTTTTGAAATATAAATGCAAGATCATGAAAGAAATATATATGCTAGATCTAACATAAAATGCAAATCTAACACCAAAAAAGAAGGAGTTGTCTATCGCGGGTTCACCAAAATGTAAAGAAGGAAAAAGGATTTGATATTGTTATGGATTTGGATTTGAATGTTTAAGATGTGTTGTATTCCCTTAACCATACTTTATGTTTAATTGAATTGTGTTGATTTTAATTTTGTTTAGGGGAAAATAAGATGCTCCTTTCTTTCACCCTCAAATACACAAATAGGAGATCCAATTTAATCAACCCAAGAAGAAGGGTTAATGCACAAGTGAATCCACTATTTGGAAAGAGAACAAGAAAGGGGATCTTAAATTCTATAAATTGATTAATTAAATATTCTTAGTGATAGTAATTGAAAAGGGATAGGAAGAAGAACTAACCTTTACAAAATTACAGATCAAAGAATGTTATTTTATGAGGTTCGTAGGCTGTTTTTGGAAAAACTGAAGTATGATCCGGAACCGGAACACTGAGATGAGAAAAACCCAAAAATATTTTTCCATTCCAATGTTGTCTTATGAAAAAGGTCGACCCTGTACCACAAATGCCAACCCTATCCTGGCAAGGTCGACCCTATCCTGCACAGATCCGAAAGTGTCCCTGTTCGTGCTGTCCGAAAGAAAACCAAAAAGGGTATCCAGATCTGGGTTCAAATCCATAGTCCTAAACTTGTACCTACAATAAAATGAGGTTTTTTTGTTATGGGGGAGGGTTTTGCCTTGGTCAAAACCTAGTTTTGGAATTAACCTTATAATATAATTGAAATTGCAGAGATAAACAAAGTAAACACATAAATTCACCTTGCTTATATGAAAGCCCTCGTGGCGGATTTGAATCCATGAATCCACAAGTATATATGCATCAAATGGATTTATAATATAGTATGTATCATGTAGGATGTCTTCAATCAATTTATTTTAGATCTCCAACACCAAGTCTTGAATGGGTTCTTAAATTTGGAAGAGGCTTGGAAGAAGGTGGATGGAGAGATCACCAAAAGGGCACTATGTAGCTTGAATCCTTCAATGCCCTCCAATGGATCTTCTTCATGAAAATGGATGCTTGAATGCTTGAGAATGGATGGATGCTTTCTTACAATCTTTCTCCTTAGCTTTCTCGAATTGCACTTGAAAATCCTTCTCAATTTCTTAATGATGCTTAGGCTTCCATAGAGGACTTAGAGAAAATGAGAGGAGAAAACTTCCTTTTATATGAAACTAGGGCACAATATTATAAGGAGGCCTACATAGTATAATTAAATCACCATTAAATCCTTTACCCCTATGAGAGGACCTATATTAAATATATTTTAGGAATCAATCACTTCGGAACCCAAAACAGCCGACCCAGAAGCGGGAGAGAACTTTTTACAAAGACCGACATCCAGGAAACTGAAAGTTCCTGGGATTTGGACCCTGGGATAGGGTTGAAGTTGGCCCTATCCTAGGATAGGGTCAAGGTTGACCCTATCCTAGGTCAGGGCCGAGGTCGACCCTATCCCTAAATCCTAGAAATACAGGTCAGAATCCCAGAATGTAGAAATCAAGTCAAAAAATGGTGGAGAGAAGGGCAGAACAGGGGGGAAACCATGTCAAGATCAAGAACCCATTCAGAGGTGCTTTTCATGACCCCAAACCACTTACTTATAAAGATAAACAAGTCTCCCATGGAAGTGCTTCCATTTTCTGACTATACACTATATAATGCCTCACCCATCCTATAATATCTTAGCCAATTGTTCACTAGATCTATGGCTCTCTTGACAATAGTAAACTGATACACTTTGAACTATCTAGGAGTGAATGTCCCTTTTATGTGAGGAGCCAGATGCTCCTTATCTATTAACATTAGTTTCTATATGAACTCAATTGCTGCAATTCTGGTAGGGACATGAAATGGGAGTATGTGTGGTGGATGTGAACATCCATATACTCTAATCATAGTGAAATTCTCTTCTAAGTAGAAATTGCCCCAATTATGATCTCCAGGCCACTTGTCTACATACTCACAAGGCCTTAATAGTTGTAGTAACTTGGCTGGAAATCTAGTCTTGTTCACTCCTAGACACTGCAATAAAGGATAAACTATCCAGTTCTCAAAAGCACAAAACTCACAATCCTTTGCAGTGTAATTCCAAATTCTTATCCAAAATTGAATGAGGTTGGGCTGACCCTAGTGCACTCTTTGTGGTCTCAAATTATTTAGATCCATTACAGTGTACCCAGGTGCACTCTTTGTGGTCTCAAATTATTCAGATCCATTATCAAATGCATTAGGATAGAATAATGTAAAATCTTAAGCTCCTTCTCCTTATTTTTAATAGCCACAAACCCCCCATGCATTCTATCAATTATATATTCTAGATATAATCATAGGTAGTGCTAGCATGGACATCCTTCAAGTCTAGGGTAATCATCAGGACATCTGCAGTGATCCTCTTTGTACCCCCGTCCCTTCCTAAGACTCTAGAGAGTGCAAAAGCATTATACTTGATATAATGGTTCAAATCCTTATAAGCATAAGGAGAAATTCCTAGCATGGGGGAAATATAATTCTTGTTTTGTCTGGGAATATGCCTTTGGGCTAAACTTTTAACTACCCCAACCTATTTTTTATACCTAGCTTCCAACTTCTTCAAGTCAATCTCTGTTGACATAGGATAGTAGAGGTTGAAGGCTTTCATAAAAGAATTTTTTTTTAAGGCCACTAGTATAGTGCCATCACTATTCTTAATTGTTTTAGACAATGCATCATAATTATTGGCTAAGGCTAAAACAAGATCAGTGTTTATGAGTACATCAGGTACAATCAATTTCGCTAAGCCACATGTCCAAGGGTTCAACACAGGTACAACTTCATCAGTATTTTTATAAAAAATAGTTAAAGAGACAATAACCTAATGAACCTAGAGTTTTGGCATCTCGGATGTATGCTAGGTCATCATTTAGGATATCATCCTTTGACTTCTTGTTCTGTGTTGATCCTAGTAGCAAGGTTAAAAATTCATCAGAGAAATTCCTCTTCCCCTTGGCCTCATCCATTTCTTCACTTTTCCCACTAGAGGAAGCTACATTGACTTCTCTACTCATCCTGGTTACTTGCTTTTATCTCAACCTTTCTTACTGATATTGAAACAAATCTATTCACTGGAAACCCTTACTTCTTAACTACAATGCACTGAAAACAATCTAAGCTCTAAAAATTAAAAAAATTCCCCTAAATTTTGAACTGGAAACCTTGATTGCTTAACCTTCAAAAAAGATGGCAATTCTCTTTTTTTTGCAAGCACTGAAAACAATATAATTTCTTCGCTCTAGATTTTGAAAGCAATGTAAATGAAAATGATGCCAATATCATCTATTTACAGTAAAGAATGAGAAAAGTATGCAACTCATAATTGGTTAATACCATCACTTCTGCCTTCAATTCGACATATTGTGACATCAATGCTTTCTCCTAGATGTTGCCTCCGATTATGATAGGAAATCAAATTCAGATGATTGCAGAATTGATGAAAATCCTTATTAAATTTGACAAGAGGTCAATTATGTTCTGATTGGCTAATCCTCAGACACCTCAGCTACCTTTCCAAGCTTTCATAACTTCTCTGAATCTTCTTTGGCTAATGACTTTTCAATATTGGCACGTCAACAACTATATTAACTTTTACCATAGCTTAACTTGCACTTTTCCCTATTAGTGACCTCACAACTACAACTTATCTCCATGTCACTAAGAAAATTGCTTAACTCTGATCAATTTTCAAGACTTGGCAATAATAGGTACTATTAACTTCATTTTAAATCCTAATTACCTTCTAGTGACCTCACGACTATGAAAAGCTAAGTCGCTCAAAGATTTCCTTTACTCTGAGTTTATTCAGAGACTATGCGATCACCATTGATTTCCTTTTGATTTGATGCCTTTTTCCAAGTCTTGTAATCTTTTGATATGACCATAAATTGTTTTGAGACTTTGTAACATAGGCCTTGTCTCTTAATCACTGAATAATTTATTGCTTGATTATTTTAACCAGAGACTCAGTGACAAAGCGTTTAATATCTTTGCTTTTACATTTTAATTCCTTCTGGAGACTATGCGACTAGGACTTGTCTCATTGTCACTGAATAAAATTCACTTTATCAAATCTATCAAGAGACTTCCTAACTACCATTGATCTTTCTTAACTTAGAATCTGATGACCAATGTTAAGTCTCATAATAATTGTATCAAACCCTAATATATCTTGAGACCTGGTGACTAAAAAATAATGTAACCTATATTTCCTTCTGTCTCTTAGTCGTTGAAAGAAAATAAACCTAACCATCTTATTCAGAGACTACCCGAAAATTGTTGATCTTCATTCTGGTAGCATCTAACGGCTCTCGCTAAGTCTCTAAATACTTCATGCAAACCTAAATCATCTCGAGACTTGGCCAAAACACCCTTTGTCTTTATCATATTTAGCCACGTGTCTCAATGTTATTCCTTGTCTCCTGATCGCTAAATAACTATTGACATTTCAAATTCTATTAGTTACTTAGCACTATCCATTGGATGTCACTTTGATTAGATGACTGTCTCCAAGTCTCACAATATTTTTCTTAACTCACCTTTCATTCTAAGACCTAGTGACAACACTACTTTTCAAACTAACTTTCAACCATAGTTTATTTAGAGATAATGTGACTATTAAGACTCTATGTCACTGAATGATTTACTAACTGTAGAGTTTATTAGGAGACTTCCCAACTACCATTAGATTTAAACTGAGATAAACAGTTGTCCCTAAATCTTGATTTCTTTCACTTAACTCACATCTTATTACGAGACTTGGTGACAACAGAGAAATCTTTAAGGTCTTAACTTAACACATAACCTTGGGTTATATTTGGAGACAATGTGACTGACCAAACTCAAAGTTGCAATATGAAATCACTAACTCTAATCTTATTAAGTGATAACCCGACCACCGTTGATCTTTCTTTCAAATGGACGGTCTGTGCTAAGTCTCTTAATCATTTAAGCATATTCCTTTTCATTGAGAGATAGCGCGTCAAAGGCAATTCACTGAGTCTCATAACCATATGGAATATTCTCTTTCTTTTATGAGACAAAGTGACTTTTGTATAAGCACATGCATATTTTCAAGACTTAAGTGCAAAAAAGTAAGATGAAAATAGAACACGTTTAGGAAATTTAGGGCTTTTTTGCATCTTCGCATAGAAATAACCCTAAGGACTTAGGGTTTTTTGGCATTTTCAACAAGGTTAAGGGCTAAAAAAATATTTACAGAGGTACAAGGACAATTTTAACCATGATTTTAAACCCTTCAACCATAGGTATGACAGGAAACTTAAAAAATTTACAAGGCAGACTCAAGAACAGGAAAAACAATGAACATTGGCTCTATTTGAGGATGTGTAAATGCAAGTTTGTATCAAGAACCACAGACCTCTGGAAAAGTAGACCAAAACTGCACTAACCTATTACTAGAAACAAACACACAACATAAACAAACACACCTGTACATATGATACAACGCTACTATGCATGGAGAAACAGATCTAATTGAAAAACAATTTCAGGAATTGTCCGTGCACTGGAAATTCGTGTTCTTCATTATCCATATTCCTGAGGAAATATGAATCCTTTCCAAAAATCTGAGAGATGAAAAAAGGCCCCATCCATAATGACTCAATTTTTGTATGCTTGCCTTTGTCTTCAACCCTGGTATTCCACTGCAACACAAAATCACCAGGATGGAACTTTCTTTCATGTGCCTTTCTTTCAAAAAGGTATTTCATTTTTTGTTGTAGTTTGACATTTTCCCTCTGGCTTTCTCTCCTTATTTCATCCAATTATACCAAATGAACCATTCTTTCTTCCATAGGTTCAGAGACTTCAATCTCTTCATTTTGGATAAATTTATAAATTTGAAGTAAATTATTAGCAGGCATTCTTGATTGAACACCATATACTAACTCAAAGGGAGACTTTCTAGTGGCCTTTTTGACAATGATTCTATCTACCCAAAGGCAAAGTTTTAACTTTATATTCCTGGCTCTTTTATTACCTTCTAGGGTCTTTTTCAAAATTTGCAAGAGATTCTTATTGTTGGATTCTGCCTGACCATTGGCTTGTGGATGGTATGGGGATGAATAAGACATAAAAATTACCATATTAGAGTAGAAATCAATAAATTATTCAGACCTAAAACACATGGCATTATCCATTACAAATTTGATGGGAACACCAAATCTTGTGATCACATTGTCCATCAAAAAATCAATGACCACTGTTCTTGTTGGTCTTTTGGTTGAAATTGCCTCTACCCATTTTTAAAAATAATTAGTCACCAATAGAATCCAACTATGGCCCCCAATTGATTTCTTAGAATATTCTCCAATGAAATCCATTCCCCACATGGAAAAGGAGGCTTTTGCTATTACAAGATTCAATAAAAAAGCTCCTAAAAGCTTCATTTTGCTTGAGAATCTCTGACATGGTTCACACTTTTTAACAAAAGTATAAGAATCCTAGAACAAACAAGGCCAATAGTATCCAACTCTCAAAATTTTATGAGCTGTTGATCTGGCAGAATAATTCCCTCCACACATTCCAGCATGCATTTCCCTCAAAATCTTCTTTGATTGTCCTTTGTCAAGACATAACAACAAGATCCCATCTCTATTTTTCCAAAACAAATCACCATGAAACAAGACATATTTCTGAGCCTATAACCTCAAACTCCTCCTTTGGTTATCACTTAGGTTATCTGGACACTTAGCATTCTTCAAAAAATATAAAATATTAGTATACTAGGGTTGCATTTCAATACTTGTTAGGAAATTTCCATTTGTATCAACATTGTTGACTTGAACTAGGTCCAAATTTTCTTCTATCATCAGTTTTTCCAATCTCAACCCTCTTACCAATTTTGTGATGTGAATTTCTAGATCAAATTCCTAAAATTTATTTATCCACTTGCATCTCTTCCCTGTTACCTCATTTTGGACAAATATATCTTTAACAACAGCATGAGGAACATATGCATTCACCTTTGCACATACCAGATAAGGCCTGAAAGCCTTGACTACCTTCACCAAGGCATAAGCCTATTTTTCCATTAATTAATAACTCATCTCAACTGATTGTAAATATTTGTTGAAAAAGGCTATTGGATGTTCAAATCCCTCATCATCTTTCTGCAATAGAACTGCAACAATAGTATGGAAAGAAGCAAAAGTGAATAAAGAAAAAGGTTTCGTATAATCATGGCAAACTAGGACAGGTGCTTCTTGGATGGCTTGTTTTATTTTTCAAAGGTTGACTATGCCTCTTGGTCCCATTCAAATTTTACATTTTTCTTCAACAATCTGACAATGGGTTTGACCAGTTCTGCAAAATTGGCAATAAATCTCTTGACAAAATTATTGCTCTAAAAATGATTGTATGCCTTTCAAGTTTTTGGGAGCAAATACCTTTTGAATTGCTTCAACTATCTCAAGGTCTATCCTTACTCCTTCCTTTGACACCATGTGACCCAGAAGTTTCCCTTCACTAATAGCAAAGTGGCACTTTTTTGGGTTCAAAGACACCCCATATTCCAACGCTTTTATCATAACTTTCTCCAAGTGGTTACAATGATCTTCTTCCCTTTTTGAAAAATATGTTATGTCATCTTGGTATACTACCATCAGAACATCTATGAGATCTCTAAAAGCTACATCCGTGGCCCTCTGAAAGGTTGCACCAGCATTTTTAAAACCAAATGACATGCAAGCATACACATAAGTGCCCCAAGGAGTAGTAAATGTTGTCTTAAATTGTTCAGATACTTTGACCAGCACTTGATTATATCCTAAGAAACCATCCATCATAGACAATAAATCACATCCAGTGACTTTATGTAACATAGCCTCCATATTGGGTAGTCCATAGTTATCTTTTAGTGAGGCCACATTAAAGTTTCTAAAATCAACATATAGTCATATATCCTCATTATTCTTTCTCACAGGGACTAATTGAGGAGATTTTTTAGATCCTAGGTTAACTTCTTCTAAATCTCCTACCTTTTCATTGGACTTCTAGATCATATTATTGTCATTTATGCTGAACATGCCTTCCAACTCAACCAACCCTTTGGGAATGTGATTCGTAGCTAACTGGATAACTTCTTGGTAAAATATATATTCCATATCATCCACAACTGCTACTAGAGATTCAAAGTCAATATTCTGACCATCATATTGATCTACACACTGAATAAACCTAAGGATATCATCATCATCCTCAAATACTTGCCAATTATGAATATTGTCAAGGACTACAGGTCTGCTTTTTATTTCTACCACAGACATGCCAGTAATGGTGACATCATTATTTTTTAGGGAAACATTGGCAAGGAAATCTACCATTATGTTATTTGATCTATCTATCCATAGAATATTGAGGGCATCAAAGAATTCTATCCTATCCCAAACTACATACTTGTATAATTTTAGTCTGTCATCTTTGGCAGCATAATGTTCCCTTATTTGAGACATGATTAACTGAGAATCTCGATGAACTTTCAAACATTTAATACCGTGCTTAATAGAAATATCCATTCCCAAGATTAAAGCTTCATACTCAGTAGTATTATTTGTACAGTGACAAGTTAGTAGGAAGGAATACTTGAAAGTTACACCTGATGGGGAAACAAACAAAACTCCTTCTCCTGATCCTGATCCTTCCTTGGAACATCCTCCATAAAAGTACATATTCTAGAGTCCATCTTGTTGCAACAACAAGTCATCCACAATTGGGTCAGTATTCTTTAATTGTGGCTTGATTTCTTCCACAATAAAGTTTTCCATATCAACATCTACACAACAATTTAATTGGTCAAGTAGAACAACCTCCACCATCAGTGGTGACTGGGGTTCTCTGTACAACTTGACCTCATTTCTATTTACAGGGATATTTTCATAGGACAAATATAATTTCATCTTTCCACCCACTGCTCCAGCCCATTGTCTTGATAGAAGCATGCCATAATATGGCTTAGTATCAACAACCACTACATCCATTCTATAAGCTACTTCAAGGAAAGAAGCAATTTTCATTTCAATGTCTTTTAGTGTTCCTATCACAGGAACTTCCCTATTCTCCATAACATAACAACTTCCAGCATGGGTGGTGACCTGAAGGCCCAATTCCTTCATGATATGATAAGACATTACATTTGTTGCAGCTCCAAAATCAATCATGCATTTTTTTACTAAGAAATTATTAACCATTAATGGTTCTTGGGTAATTATGTTGCCAATACAAATATTGGAAAATTCTTTTCTTTTTTATTTTCCTTTACTTTCCCTCCTCTTTCCTTAACAAGTGGACTATCTCTTCTACTATCGTTTGATGTCGAGGGTGTTTTCTCTTGGTTTGGCATAGACACTTCATCTATCCCTCTTAGAAGAGCCAAAGAAGCTTCTTTATGTTCTTTTATTTTTAGCATCTCCATGAGTGGGACTGAAAATTTCATTTGAGTCAGAGCATGTCTCATGTCAAAAAGGGGTAATTTAGAGGACACATCACTCATCTCTCTACCTTTATTGGATTTATCATTGGCTATTTATTCCTCCTTTGCTTCTTCCTTTTCAATATGATCAGAAGAGGGTCCTTCTTGTCTTTCAGGCTTTTCATCTTTATTTTCCTTGACATGAGAATTGATAGTAACTTGAGGTGAATCCTTTCTGACATAGACAGGGGAAGGTTTACCTTGAGCTGGTTGTATTGTTCTATTTCTTATAATATATACATCTATGGCTTGATTAATTGTTGCAACAGTCAAAGATCTCTTTTCCTCATCGGTAGGAGTTTTAAAATGAGAATGTGACTTGTCACTTCCCACTATATTTATAGTTACTTGTGAGACACTGTCAACCTGATCATCTTGGTAAGGTGAAATTTGTGATTGATATTCTAAACAAGAATTGTCTTTTGTATACAAGTTATCAGAAGATGAACCAATGTCAGAAAACCATGGTTATGGTTTCTTTACTGTGAACATATTAATGGCAGGGCCTTCTTGTTCCCTTTCTTATGTCTGATCAAACAAAGCCTAGGCTACTATGCACTGATATAAAGAATGTGGCATATTGCAAGAATCACACCAAGGAGTGTTCTCAACATAATTCACACTATTCCTTTTCAGGGGATCTGGGGTTTCCTTGGCCTTTGGGTTATCTTGTGCATCAGGGACTGGCTTGCCATTATTCCAATTTGTTTTGTATAGGTAGTCTCTCAGGTTAGGTTGTTTATCAAACCTTTTTTTAGTTTATTTATTTTCATGATACCCTCCCCTTTCATTTTTATCCACTTTGGTAGCAAGATCTTTTACTGCACTTACTAATTTATCTACTATGTCATCTTCTTTGGCAGTTTTGTTGGCTGATCTCTTTTCTTTCCAAAGTTTATTGTCTTCCCTCTTTCCCAATTTTCCTAATGCTCTCTTATTGATTTCAATATCAATAGCTATTTTGCATGCATCCTTTAAGGTTGTTGGGTTTTTTTCTCTGAGTAAGTAAGACATTTTACCATCAGCAACATTGATATATGTTGTAAGACATACTTCCTCATCTAACCTCCAGACTTGGACTTGGAATAGTTTATTCATGGCCTTTTGAAATCTATAGTTAAAATAAGCCATGCTTTCAATAGGGAACTTTTTAATGATATTGAATTCATTCATCATGTATCAAGAGTTGACATGTTCTCTATATTGTTCCCTAAAAGACTTTACAAACTCATCCCAAGATGCAATGCTATCATTTGGTAAATTCCTAAACCAATCTCTAGCATCTTCTATTAATGACTGAACAAAAAGCTTCATAATTACATCCTCATTTTCAATTTCAAAGTCAGTTATCTTATCACTAAAAGATTTCAAATTCTCTTCACAAGTTACAACATTATTTCCTGTGAACTTGGGAATTTTGTCTCTTACCTCATTGGGGATCACATTAGGGTGACCAAGAATGCCTTCAAATAAAAGGGCTCTATATTTGTTCATGTGGATAGGTATTCTCTGGAAATTTCCAAGCACATTATCACCATTTGGTCCAGTAGCTCCTCCTTGATTTTGAATGGGTGAGGGAACACTTTTTTTTGGGTTAGAGACTTGAATTCTTAGGCCAGGACCAATAGGCTGAGCACTTGCATTTGGGCCAGAGGTTTTAACATTCAAATTCAAACAAAAAGATTGCACTTTAGGATGAACCCTTTGACTATTTGGGATTTGGCCAGTAGATTCATTTTGTTTCTATGTCCCATGATTAACTTCCATAGAGCTACTTGCAGAAGTGTTGGTAGTGGCATGTAGGAAAGCTATCTTCATTCTCATATCAGTTGCAGTAGCCTCTAATTATAACTTCTCCAATTATTTGGCTAAGTCCTCTTTAGCTTTTCTAGCTTGTTCCACCTCAATATCAACTTGAGATGCTTCTAAAGGAATGGTCATGTTCTGCTTAGGTTCCTCTATAGTCACACCAACAGCCTTTTGCTTACATATGTTGGGGGAATCCTTAGTATTTTTCTTAAGTTTTGCATTATGTTCAATCTCATATGAGTACAATTGTCTCATGATAGGCCCTTCTTTCTCAAATTCATCCTTGCCAGGATTTGACATTTTATTTGGGGCTTTGTTCCTCAAATCATCAAGATCACTGAACAATTCTAGATTTAAACCTTTGACCTCTTGACTTAGGCTTTTAGCCTGGAGGTCATTTCTTCCAGTTTCAGCCAAGAGTTCTTTTTTTTCCATCAGTAAGTCATATAAATTTTTCTCATGTTTCTTCCTTGCATCTGCTATTTCCATTTCTTCCTTTTTTATTTTTGTTAAAGCCAAAACCTCATCCTGCAAATTATCAGAATCATAAGAGGTTGTCTCAGTAGCAGAAGTTTCTTCTAGTGGAGCTAGATTTTCTTCTACAGGGAAGAAACCTATATCAGTATTTTCCCCATCTCTGAAAGGATCAAAGTTAGCATCAGCTCTATAAGTGTCAATTGGTCCTATGGACCCTGCATCTTCAGATGAAGATGAATTTCTCTCTGGAGAAGGAGTTTTTTTCTTTCCCTTAGAGGTTGTAGTATGAGGAAAATGTCAACTTGCAATCACTCACAAACAAGAAATTATTAGGGGGTTAGAATCTAAAATTCAAGTGAGATAAAATAAAGTGAAACAATATAAAATATCCTCATATCATCGGATAGAACTAAACAAGTTGCATCCATGAGGCTTGTTTGATTTTCTCTTTCGGATGGGATGTGGGTGTGCTCTCTCAAACACACAAGTGAAGTGGATCCCCAATGCAATACAAGATTTGGAAATAATGAAGCAATTCAAGATCTAGTATGAGGAACTAGTTTCAAATTTCTTCAAAGGATGATCTAAACTAACTATGGAATGCAAATACAAGAAGGAACTAAGATTCATTATCCATTAGCCTAGCATGTGATTCCTAAGTGACTTAAGCATGAACAACATATGAGCATAAAAACAACTATGAAAATCTAAAGAAATTCTAGCATAATAACAATGCACAATGACAGATGATAATTGAAGAGAAGGCCTCTATTTATAGATTTTTGGGAGAGAAGAGGAGAGCTTGGATGAGGTGGCATCTATGTGGCATCCACATAAGAGCCACATAAGGGACACATAGGCTTGATGGGATGGCCAATTTTAAGTCAAATAAGGCAATAAATATTTAGTGGCTCAAGAATTCCAAGTGGGGGACAAAGGAGTAAATATCCTTAAAGAGGAATGGGTGCCCATTTTGGAGATAATTCTCACATGTAGGTGAGCATTCCATTAGCCTTAAAAAGGTTAGGAATCACTCTTTAAGTATGATTAGAGGACAGTTATGTAGGGAAATATGCTTAGGAAGTGAGGTGATGGGAGTAGAGTAGGAATGGGGTAGGCTTAGGGTAGGTCTCTAGGTTGGGTTAAGAGGTTCCTAGGTAGGGTTTAGATTATAATTCAAATTAGATTTGAATAAATCATAGTTTAGAAGAATTAGGAATATGGAGGAATTTTAATAAATATAAATTTATTAAAAAGGGATTTTGTGAGGTAATTGTATTTAAATAAAATACATTAGAATAGTATTTGCTCATTGATAAATACCAACTATGAAACTATTTAATTAAATTAAATAGTTAAAAGAAAAAGGAAAATTTAATATTAATAATAATATTAATATTTTTGGACCTCTACAGAGGTATTTGAGGAGTCATGTTTAGATATACCTCTTTTGGACCATTGTCTCCTTCCGGGTGTATGGAGCTCTTCTCCAACATCCTTCTCAGGATTTTCTTTGAAATAGGATCTAGTATTCCTTTATCGAATCATCTTTCAAAATAGACAAGTATATTAAATACATTCAATATGCAAATTTCACTGGAATGCACAAATATTTAGAGCCGCCACCTCTTTACAATGGACAAATATATGAAATATAGCTGAGAATACAGTCCCAACTTAGACGTTGCTTCATAATAATAAGTCTAATAAAAAACCCTTATGCAAGATATTTACTGTAATCCCTCACCTTAGCCAAATATGTAATCACGAGAGCACTATCCTTCACTATATTTTCTTGTGCAAATTCATTTTATCTTGAACATATATCCTCAAAATATGATCTAGGGCATATCAACAGAACTTAAAGCCACCATTCAATCAACGTGAGACAATATTTGTATCATTTTCAGGAGCATGAATTTTAGGCAGTGCGCAACAATAGATAAACAGAATAAAATCCATCTCAAAATCATTAAAAAGAACATACTTATATATATTACCACAAGGATTTGTTCTCTGATAAACACGACTTTAGAATATTGAAATAACCCCCTAGTAGAGTCGCCAATTTGTGAGCACTTTTTCTTGTAGAATCAATATACAACAATAAATGCTTGACTCTCAGATTCCCAATTGAGATTCATACATGTAAAAGGATAATTAAAAAGGATGCCATTCCTTCTACACTTCAAGTTCCACAAACTTAGGCGGGTGCACCTATCTTCAGATTCACTACTTCACAGGAAATCTTATAGTGGATCAAGGATGTTCAATCCTTCTTCTTTTTAGGCCACTTGGCTTAGGAAGGTTAACCGATGAATTCTCTCTTTAAGGAATCACCATGATGAAATGTATTTCTCAATAGAATTAACTAGACATGTGTATTCTAAATAATAGAAAGTAAAAGATTATTCAATATTTGATTGATTTGATGATAACAACTACTTATAAGAACTTGACCAGTGCCTAATCCTGGGCCATAGAGTCATAATGAAACATACCTTCACCAAAAACAATTAATTAAAACACAAACAAAACCTCAGATAGAATTCCTTACAAAATATCCTTTCACCCTCATACCCCTGTATCAAATTCATGCATAAAACCCTAACCCTCTATAACTATTTGCAGGATTTAAACCCTCCTTGAAAGAAACTTACAAATAACAACACAGTTACGTTATAACTGGTACATTTAAAATGCTTTACAAATTAAACATAAAAGAGCTGAATGTAAATGCAAAAAGAAATCAATGATATTATATTGGAAATTCCATTGTATTTCATTAATAGTATCTTGATTTCAATACATTCAAATTGACTGAAAACTTAAAACGTAGACACAATTCAAAAGCCTGCCTCATAGTTTTGATTTTATCATCCTTAACAATATCTTACAACTTGCTATTTATAGTAAGAATTAGTCATCTTGGAATCATTAAATATCAAGGATGAAACAAGATTTAGATGACTAAGCTACTCCAGAGGACATTAAAAGACAAAATATTAAGTTAATCCTCTTGACGGTGAAAAGATAAAATCTATTGATAACTGAATTTGGTCTTTAATCTTCATCTACCTAGCACCTTTGTTTGTTGATATTATAAATAACTTCATATAGTTGTAACAAGACATAGTGATTGCCATTCTAGCAAACCTACACTATTCTTTGAAGTAGTTATTCTCCCTGTGCTCAGAGATCAGGTCCCAGGTGTCATCTTTACTCTTCATCAATGACATCAATGTCTTCTGCAACAACTTTCTTCTTCTTAGGATTTTTCAGTGTGTCCCATGCTGCTATTTCATATTTAGAAGGACAATTAAAGCTCTTTATGCTCTCAAGTTGTGCTTTCTACCTATTCCACCGAGTATCTGTTATACTCTTGACATCTATTATAAATTTATTGATGTCAATCACAGCCTTAAAGGATTCATCCAATATCTTTTTGTAACATTCCATATCCAATTCTACATTATCAGTAATAAAATCCTCTTTCTTAGGAAACTTAGTATCAAACTCTGGTTTCCATACCTCCAAGGCTTGGATCTGACTATCATCTCCCTTGATCAGAGGAATAAATCTATTAAAATTTGATCCAAAAATACTCATCCTAGCCTCAATCTGATTTAACTTGCCCTTGAAGAAAGGCAAAGTTACATTTATCATCTCAATTTCATCACCAACCTCAGTGACTATCTTTGGCAGGTCATTTCTATGTTGTTGCAAAGATGCCAACCTTTCAAGTAATGGTGTCCTGCTAGACCATATTCCAAAATAGGGATTCAAAGTAGAAATAAAACTTGTCACCTCAGCATGCAAAATTGGAAGCTTATTATACGCATTTTAAATCAGATCAATCTTGTCCTTTAAAATATCAATCATGTGCTAAAAGATACTCATTAGTGTTAATAGGACAACCTCATTATGCTCCATGATCTTCTGCTCTATTTTAGCAATCTCCCATGTTATATCTGTTTGGACCTCTTCATTTGCAACCTCCTTAGGTGATGTTGGGATAACCTCAGGCTTCTCCATTAATTCCTAAGTCAAATCTTTAATTGCTTTCTCTAAAACATGAATTTTAATCTGATACAGCTCCCTATCCTTCACAATAGAACTGGTCTCTTCTATCAAGGTGTTATATCTTTGTGATATCTATTTTGTTTTAGCCACATTCAATTGGGAAAATTTTGATAACACCTGTGAAATATCCATGTCATTGGTATTGTTCATAGACCATATCATTTGGATACCAACCATGTTCTCCTGAATATTCAACAAGGCTAGCTTCTGGTCCTTAGGAGCTATGCTCCACATTGCAATAGCTTGGGATTTTGGGCTATAACCAAATCCTTTTATCAGTTCTCCAACCTGAATCTTTGATGATAATTTCAAATCTGGTTGCTTTCTTATTTGGTCAATTATAAATTCTGAGGCTAAATCCCAGCCTTTAACAAGTAGCATCCCACTGGCTTTAACCAGTTTCCTTGTTTCTTCTGGAGAAATTTCCTTTGTTTTAGTATCATAATCCTGTATAGCTTGTTAGGATTCTACTATTACTGGCTCTCCTCCATCCAACTGAAGTTGTTTTCCAACTTGTTTCTTCTTATTCCATCTAAAGAAATATTTAAACTCTTTGGTTTTGATGAAGTTGTCATCATCCAAGAATTGTTGCTGATGAATTACCCTTTCATCAATGCATGTTCTAAGAGGTTATTCAACATTATCCTCTTCATATTGTTGAAACTTTTTTTCCTTTTTTGATCTCCTTCCTCAATAGATGATCATATGGTCTATTGACAGGAATAAGGGCACTAATTCTATCCTTTTTCTTCTCTCTTCTTACACAAATTAATGCTTGAGAAGGCTCTCCAATTTCAACTTTTTTCCTTTTGAGAGGAGGCTCATTTGTAACCTATGTTTCTGGGACCTCTATTAGGTCAATAATATTCTCATCTCCTACTTGTTCTTCTTCAACTGCTTGATTGTTTGGATGGGAAATGGGTGAGGGGTAGCTTGCATCACTGTCATCATCATACTCTGATTTAGAGTGCTCTAGCTAACCCTTCTCTGGAACTACAAGTGCATCCGCTAGTTGATTACACAGGAGAGTGTGAGACTTAATCATGGCCTCTATCCTTTTCAAATGTGGTAGATCAGGGAAACCCCCTCCAAAGGATAATTCTTTCCTCTTTACCTGCCTTTCCAGGTCCATTAAATCTTTAATTTTATTTTCTCTTGAGATCATTTCTTCATCCTTAATAATATTTCTTATGACATATTCTTCTATGCACTCTTCATGCTCATAAGTGTAAGGAATTGTTGGGGTGAGAAGCTTCTTGACACTAGAAATGAATCCCCCTATATCAATGTACCTATATAAAGCTGCACCCATCCTATAATGGCTTATCCAATTTTTCACTAGATCTATGGCTCCCTTGCCAATAGTAAACTGATACACTTTGAACTGTCTGGGAGTAAATGTCCCTTTTCTGTGAGGAGCTAGATGCTCCTTATCTGTTAACATTAGTTTCCATATGAACTTCATTGCTGGAATTCTTGTAGGGACATGAAATGGGAGTATGTGTGGTGGATGTGAAATAATCATAGTGAAATTCTCTTCTAAGTAGAAATCACCCCAATTATGATCTCCAAGCCACTTGTCTACATACTCACAAGGCCTCAATAGTTGCAACAGCTTGGATGGTAATCTAGTATTGTTCACTCCTTGACACTGCAATAATGGATAAACTATCCAGTTCTCAAAAACTCATAACTCACAATCTTTTTCAGTGTAATTCCAAATTCGTATCCAAAATTGAATGAGGTTGGGCTGACCCTGGTGCACTCTTTGTGGTCTCAAATTATTTAGATCCATTACACTATAGTTATAATACATTATAAAATGCATTAGCATATAATAATGTAAAAACTTAGGCTCCTTCTCCTTATTTTTAATAGCCACAAACCCCTCATGCATTCTATCAATTATATACTGGATATAATCATAGGTAGTGCTAGCATGGACATCCTGCAAGTCTAGGGTAATCATCAGCACATCTATAGTGATCCTCTTTGTACCCTCATCCCTTCCTTAGACTCTATAGAGTGCAAAAGCAATATATTCTATATAATAGTTCAAATCCTTATAAGCATAAGGAACAAGTCCTGGCATAGGGGTAATAAAATTATTGATTTGTCTTAGAATTGGCCTCTGGAGTAAACTTTTAACTACCCCAGCCTATTTTTAATACCTAGCTTCCTACTTCTGTAAGTCAATCTCTATTGACATAGCATAGTAGAGATTGAAGGCTTTCATAAAATAATTTATGTTTAAGGCCACTAGTATAGTGCCATCACTCTTCTTAATTGTTTTAGATAGCACATCATAATTATTTGCTAAAGCTAAAACAAGATTAGTGTCTATGAATACATAAGGTATAATCAATTTGGCTAACTCACATGTCCAAGGGTTTGACACAGGTACAACTTCATCAAATTTTTTTATAAAAATAGTTAAAGAGAGAATAACCTGATGAACCTAGAGTTTTGGCATCTCGGATGTATGCTAGGTCATCATTCAGGATATCATCCTTCGAATTCTTGTTCTGTGTTGATCCTGGCAGAAATATTAAGAATTCATCATAGAAATTCCTCTTCCCCTTGGACTCCTCATCTATTTCTTCATTTTTCCCACTGGTGGAAGCTACACTGACTTCTCTACTCATCTTGGTTGCTTGCTTTTATCTCAACCTTTCTTATCGATATTGAAATAAATTTGTTCATTGGAAACACTTACTTCTTAACTGTAATGCAGTGAAAAAAATCTAAGCTATGAAAATCAACCAAATTCTGCTAAATTCTGAACTAGAAACCTTGATTTCTTAAACTTCAAAAAAGCTAGCAATTCTCTATTTTTTGCAAGCACTTAAAACAATCTAATTTATTTGCTCTAGATTATGAAGGCAATGTAAATGAAAATAAAGCCAATATCATCTATTTATGGTAAAGAATGATCAAAGTACGTAGCTAATAATTAGGTAATCCCATCACTTCTGCCTTCAATTCAACATACTGTCACATCAATGCTTTCTCCTAGCTATAGCCTCTAATTATGATAGGAAATCAAATTCAAATGAGTGTAGAATTGATGAAAATCCTTATTAAATTCAACAAGAGTTCAGTTCTATTCTGATTGGATGATCCTCAGACACCTCAACTACCTTTCCAAGCTATCATAACTTCTCTGAATCCTCATTGGCTAATTGAATTTTCAATATTGGTGCGTCAGCAACTATATTAACTTTTACCATAGCTTAACTTTCACTTTTCCCTATTAGCGACCTCACAACTACAACTTATCTCCATGTCACTGAGAAAATTGCTTAACTTTGATCACTTTGTGAGACTTGGCGACAATAGGTACTATTAACTTTAGTTCAAATCCTGATTACCTTGTGGCAACCTTGTGACTGTGAAAAGCTAAGTCACTGAAAGATTTCCTTTACTCCAGGTTTATTCAAAGACTATGTGATCACTATTGATTTCCTTTTGATCTGACACCTTTCGCCAAGTCTCGTAATATTTTGATATGACCATAAATTATTTTGAGACTTCATGACATAAGCCTTGTCTCTTAATCGTTAAATAATTTATCACTTGATTATTTTAACTGGAGACACAGCGACACAGCCTTTAATATCTTTGCTTTTACATTTTAATTCCTTCTGGAGACTATGCGACTAGGGCTTGTCTCATTGTCGCTGAATAAAATTCACTTTATCAAATCTATCAAGATACTTCCTGACTACCATTGATCTTTCTTAACTTAGCATCTTATGGCCAATATTAGGTCTCATAATAATTGTATTAAAACCTAATATATCTTGAGACCTAGTGCCTACAACATAATGTAACCTTTATTTACTTATGTCTCTTAAGCACTAAAAAAAAATACACCTGACCATCTTATTCAGAGACTACTCGACAACTATTTATCTTCATTCTGACAGCATCTAATGGCTCCCGCTAAGTCTTTGAATACTTCATGCAAACCCTAAATCATCTCAAGACTTGGCGACAACACCCTTTGTCTTTATCATATTTAGCCATGTGTCTCGATGTTATTCCTTGTCTCCTGATCACTGAATAACTATTGACTTTTCAAATGCTATTGGTGCAGGAGCACACCTAGGCTAACCTCCATAGTTGTGATGTTTTGGCTTGTACTTCACATTGGCCTAGTCAAGATAGTTTTTTTACTTTAAACCTTAGAAGGTCATTGCCTTGTGGACTAGGTGAGTTAGTCATTAGGACTAAGGTCACCAAAATAGTCATTGTTAGTAGATTTTTAATTTTCTTAGTCTTAGAAGCTTAGCGATGGATTTGAGCTTTGAATGTGTCCTAAACACATAAATGTTGTCATAGAGATGCTTGGAGGCCATTAATAAAGTTGGTTCCTTGAGATATAGAGGATAGAGGCCCTAAAACTTAGGAAGTTGACATAATGGCAAAGATGCCAAAAGTTCTTACAATGTTGTCATGACAACATTTACAATAATTGCAAATGTTGCATGCAAGATTTGGTTACTTTGGATCCCCTTAGAAGATAGGAGTGGGATATCAACCAACAGTCCCTAAAAACATGGAAGATGGCATCTAATGTATGTAGAGGCTTGAATCTAATCAGTAGGGAGGATTGTAATAAATATTACTTTTGTGAATATAGCTCTGCAACTCTGATTTATGAAAAAACCCGTGCATTGCAGTGTGATAGTACCATTGAATGGATTGAATACTTTAAGGTAGTGATTTTTTTGTGTTCATAGGATAGTTCTAAGACTTTTCCATTCAGTAAGCTAGTTGTTTTGAGTTAGTATAACATCTTAGATAAATTGTTTTTAGTTTAGGAATCTCACTAGTCTTGTCCTGACTAGTTTGTCATTTCATGGATCCCCCATGAAATATAACTATGGGATATTCCTAAGGATAGGTGGAAATTTTATCGGATTAATTTTTCTATACATATGTAGAGGTAGGAGTCTTGTGGAGTCAATTTAATATTTTTAGTGCCAAGCCCTAGGGGAGCTGACAGTGCCCAGTTAGAGGTTTGGAGATGAAAAAGTGAGCATTTCATCCAGGGAAGGAAAGTATAGTATGGGGTAAGAGAAGAAATAGGTGGGATATGACCTAATCTTACATTGTTGAGAGTTTTAGGAACTCACCAATCCATTTGGTCGAGTTTAGAACAAGAAAATAGTCAAGTCCTACTAATTAGGCCTATTAGCCCTATTGGTCCTAGATAATAGGAACCCTATGTATTGAGGGCTTAGGAGACTTAAAATTTCAAAATCCTTTTTGAAATGAAAAAGGGTATCTGAATGTGGGATTATTTTTTCAAGTTCTTTGGGAAAGTTTTGAAAGAATTGGGAAAAGGTCTCTAGAAAAGGCTACAAGGAATTAGGCCTAATTAGGCTTCTTAGGGTCTAAAATTTGAGTTCGAATGAAAAGGGCTATGATATCCCTCAAAATGGAGTAAAATGGGAGCATATGTATGGTTTCCAACATGCTTAGCACCCCTACAATGATTTGTGAATACTAGAGTGGAGTTTACACTTAAATCCTTCTAAGTGTAGGAGAAGAAGTGAAGTACACAAAGGGTGTTAGTCTTTCAAAGGTGAAGCATAAAGAGTGAGGCTCTTAGAATAGAGTTGGATTAGGAATTAGTTAATAATCTAAGCCTAATAAGGACCTAGAAGTGATTAGGGTCATTGAAGAAGACAAAGAAGGTCTTCTTAGCAAATTATGCAAGCAAGCCTTGGAACACTCACACCATATTGGTATCAGAGCTTGGACTGATCAAGTTTGTGGTGGATGTTTCAACCTACTCAATTAGTGGGAGAGAATATATCAGTGGGATCAGTAGAAGATAAAACCATGGTGACTAATGTTGAGTTAGCCAAAAAGGTAGAAGAAAAAGAAGATAACAAGTTGCTAAGAGAAAGATTGTCTCAAATGGAGCAACTCTTGGGTGAATTCTAAGACAAAGTTGTTTAGGTGAAGGATAAGATAGATCAGAACAAAGAAGAAGAAGAAAGGGAGAAGGAAGTGGAATTAGAAGAGGAATCCCCAACCCATGACCCTATTATTGTTGAAGAACCCTTCTTAAAGACATTGAAGGCTTTAAGTGGCAAAGCTTTGGAAGGTGTACCACTATTTGGTGGACAAATGGATCCAGATTCAGTTGTGGATTGGATTGAAAATATAGAAAACCATTTCGAATGTGATGGTGTAATAGAGGCCCAAAAATTTAATGTGGAAAAATCTAGGTTGAGAGGCTCAGCCCTCACATGGTGGAAGTTTACTCAAACTAAAAGAGAGAAAGAAGGAAGGAGTCCTATAGTCACATGGAAGGGCATGGTGACCAAGATAAAGCATAACTACTTGCCTAATGATTATGAGGTTCAGTTTCATAGGAGAAGACAATCTTAGACAGAAAGATTTGGATGTCCAAGAATACACCAAAGAGTTCCAAAAGTTGTGCTTAAGGTCACAAGTGGTGGAGGATGAAATCATCATGCTAGGTAGATATTTGAATGGACTCAAGTGGTCTATTCAAGAAGACATGAGTCTTATGAACTTCAAAACCATTCGCCAATGTTATCAAATGGCCTTGAAAATAGAGGAGAAAAGAAAAAGAAAAAAAGAGAAAAAATCCAAAGGAAGAGGTAGAGGAGGAGGTAGAGCTATGGTGGAAGGAGTTCAGAATCAAGGACACAAGGAGAAGGAAAATACACTGAGCAGCAAGAGGGAAGTTCTAGTAGAAGTGGTAGAAGAAGGAACTCAAATTTCAGAGGAAGAAGTGGTGGATAAGGAAGAGGCAATTACTTTTCCAATATGAAATGTTATCATTGCAACCAAATAGGACACCCTGCCTATAGATGTCCAGAGAAGGGTAGTACTTCTCAAGGAGGTAACCAAAGGAATAATCTAGTTCATGAAGAGACAAATGTAGCAGAGACACACTCTGAGGTACCATTAAATTTAGAAGAAGGTGAGAGCCTCATGATGAGGAGAACATTGATCAAGGAGCTGGTTAGAGAAGAACCAAGCCAAAGGAGGTCCCTATTTAGAATCAAATGTAAGGTGATGGGAAAAGTATGTGTAGTCATCATTGAATCAATTTCTACTGACAACATTATGTCAGAGGAAGAAGTCAACAAGTTAAGCAAGACAAGGATACCCCACACCCATCCTTACAAGGTCACATGGCTCAATAAGGGACAACATGTCTTAGTCAATGAGCAAGCTTGGGTGGAGTTTTCTATAGGGAGATATAAGGACAAGGTCCTATGTGATGTATTTCCCATGGATGCATGTCACTTTCTCCTAGGCAGGACATGGCAATTTGACCTCCAAGCTATCCATCATGGGGTGAAGAACTCCTATACATTTAAGAAAGACAAAGTGACTTTCAAAATCCAATCACTGTTAGAGGATGCAGATGTGAAGACACTAGGTCCTAATGTACTCATGGTTGGAGAAAAAGAGTTCTTAGAAGCCATGGAAGAAGAAAAAGGATTTTTCTATGCATTGGTTCTAAGGCCAAGAGAAAAGAATGAAGAAAAAGGAGACAAGAAATGAGAGATACCTAAGGAGATACAAAGCATGTTGCAGACTTATGAAGGTATAGTAAGTGATGGACAACCATCAAAATTACCCCCTAAAAGAGTCATAAGTCATAGGATAGACCTCATACCAAGAGCTACCCTACCTAATAAAGTATCTTACAAGATGACCCCTCAACAAAATGAGAATATTGCTAGACAAATAGAAGATATCCTAAACCAAGGTCTTATCAAGAAAAGCATTATCCCTTGTTTCATACCTACTATCCTAGCACCTAAGAAAGGAGGAACATGGAGGCTTTGTACTGATTCAAGAGCCATAAATAGGATAACCATTAGGTATAGGTTTCCCATTCCTAGGATTGAAGACCTAATGGAATGTCTAGGTGAAGCTAAGTACTTTAGTAAGATAGACTTGAAAAGTGGCTATCACCAAATAAGAGTACAAGAGGGAGATGAGTGGAAGAGAACCTTCAAAACCAATGAAGGTTTGTAGGAATGGCTTGTCATGCCATTTGGACTATCTAATGCCCCCTCCACATTCATGAGACTTATGAATGAAGTCCTCAAAGAATACATTGGAAAATTTGTAGTAGTATATCTTGATGATATACTAATTTATAGTAGGAAAAGAGAGGAGCATCTTCAACACCTTGAGACTGTCTTCAAGAAGCTGCATGAAGAGAAGTTGATGATAAACTTGGAGAAGTGTGAGTTCATCAAAATAGAGTTTGTATACCTTGGGTTTGTTCTATCTCATGGAAATCTGAAAATGGACAAGAGTAAAGTGGAAGCCATCATGAATTGGCTACTCCAAGGACAGAAATAGAGGTAAGAAGTTTTCATGGCCTTGCTCAGTATTATAGGAAGTTTATTAGGCAGTTCAGTGCTATTTGTGCTCCTATGTTGGACACAATCAAAGGAGGGATGAAGAATAGGTTCATATGAAATGAGCAAGCCACCAAGAGCTTTGAGTTGATAAATGAAAATATTTCTACCCAACCTATTTTATTCTTACCAAGATTTGAGAAGCTTTTCACCATTGAGTGTGATGCAAGCAATGTGGCTATTAGAGCTGTCCTAAGCCAAGAGGGTCGACCAATGGAATTTCCTTAAGAGAAGTTGAGTGAAGCTAAGAAGAAGTATTCTTCTTATGACCTTGAAATGTATGCAATAGTTCAGGCTTTAAGAAAGTGGAGACACTATTTTCTCCCCAGGGAGTTTATTGTCTATTTAGATAATCAAGCTTTAAGTTTCTTGAACTCTCAAGAAAAGTTGAGTCACAAGCACATGAAGTGGGTTGAGTACCTACAAGCATACACCTTTAATATCAAACACAAGAAAGGATTTCTCAACAAGGTGGTAGATTCCTTAAGTAGAAGAGATCTTACCATTCAAGAGATCCAATTGAAGAGCATGGGAATAGATCATTTCAAGGATCTATATGCTGATGATGAAGAATTTGCAGACATTTATAAGGTATGTGTTGAATCCAAGAATAATTTTCATAGCAAGTATGTTTAATACACTTTTCAAAGCAATATTTTTTTTATAGGAAATCAGCTATGTGTCCCTAGAGGGTCTATTAGGGACAACTTAATTTAGGAAAAGCACAATGGTGCATTGAGTGGTCACTTTGGGATCACTAAGACACAAGAACTTGTTCAAAGGTTCTATTATTAGCCAAGAATGAATCTTGATATTAGGAGGTATGTGGATAGTTTCATAGTATGTCAAAAGGCCAAAGGTACTTCTTCCAATGTAGGCCTATATCAGCCACTACCTATTCCCACTAGGCCATGGGAATGCTTGAGCATGGATTTTGTAGATGGGTTACCCAAGACAAGACATGGCATGGATAGTGTTTATGTAGTTGTGGACAGATTTAGCAAGATGGATAACTTTGTGCCATGTAAGATAGCTAATGATGCCAACCAAATAGCCTCTCTCTTATTCAAAGAGATAGTAAGAATCCATGGGTTACCTATGAGCATTGTGTTAGATAGAGACACTAAATTTATGAGTCATTTTTGGAAGACTCTTTGGCAAAGGTTAGGCACTAATTTATCCTTGGGGTCTGCATACCATCCCCAAACTGATGGTTAGATCAAAGTGGTGAATAAAAGCCTTGGAAATCTCTTAAGATGCTTGATCAAGGAATACAGTCAACAATGGGATCAATTGATTGGATAGGCTGAGTATGCTTACAATGACACCATCAACCGATCAACAAGGAAGAGCCCCTTTGAGATAGTCTATGGTCTACATCCTAAAAGAGTCTATGAGCTAAGAGACTTAAAGGATGGAGTAAAGGAAAGTGGATATGCAGATGATTTTGCTTATGCAATGTAGGAGATACATGATATAGTGAGGAAGACTTTGACAAAGAACACATTAAAACATAAAACCAAGGTTGATGAGAGTAGAAGAGAAGTTTAGTTCAATGTGGGAGACTTGGTAATGATACATATAAACAAGTCTAGACTTTAAAAGGGAGTCCCTCACAAGTTGCAGATGAGAAGGATAGGTCCCTTTCCTATCTTAGAAAAGTATGGTCATAATGATTTTAGAGTGGAGATACCTTAAGAAAGTGGACTATCCCCTATGTTTAACATTGTAGACCTAGTTCATTACAAAGGACCAACACCAGACATGGATCAAAGCCTCAATGAAGTGATCAGAGATGTAGGAGAGCTCAAACTACCTCCTGCTACAGTCAAGCAAGCTGACAGTATACTGGATACCCGAGTCTACACGAAGACTAGAACCAAATAATACAAGGAACACTTGATCAAGAAACATGGTCAAATGGATGTTGATGCAGTATGGGTTAAAGAATCAGAGTTTAAGAAGATGTGAATTGACCCTACTCTAGCCAATCTAAAGGTGGATTGAACTTTTTAATTTGGGGAGGACAGTACAGGAGCACACCTAGGCTAACCTCCATAGTTGTGATGTTTTGTCTTGTACTTGACATTGGCCAAGTCAAGATAGTTTTTTTTTATTTGGACCTCAGAAGGTCATTGCATTGAGGACAAGGTGAGTTAGTCATTAGGACTAAGGTCACCAAAATAGTCATTGTTAGTAGCTTTTTAATTTTCTTAGTCTTAGAAGCTTAGTGATGGATTTGAGCTTTGAATGTGTCCTAAACACATAAGTGTTGTCATAGAGATGCTTGGAGGCCATTAATGAAGTTGGTTCCTTGAGATATAGAGGATAGAGGCCCTAAAACTTAGGAAGTTGCCATAATGGAAAAGATGCCAAAAGTTCTTACAATGTTGTCATGACAACATTTGCAATAATTGCAAATGTTGCATGCAACATTTGGTTACTTAGGATGCCTCTAGAAGATAGGAGTGGGATATTGACCAGTAGTCCCTAAAAACATGGAAGATGGCATCTAATGTATGTAGAGGCTCGAATCTCATCAGTAGGGAGGATTGTAAGAAAGATTGCTTTTGTGAATATAGCTCTGCAACTCTGATTTGTGAAGAACCCGTGCATTGCAGTGTGACAGTACCATTGAATGGATTGAATGATTTAAGTTAGTGTTTTTTTGTGTTCATAGGATAGTTCTAATACTTTTCCATTCAGCAAGCTAGTTTTTTTGAGTTAGTCTAAGGTCTTAGATAAATTGGTTTTAGTTTAGGAAGCTCATTGCAACTGTCC
The DNA here is from genome assembly GCA_018584345.1 of Thuja plicata. Lineage (NCBI taxonomy): Eukaryota > Viridiplantae > Streptophyta > Pinopsida > Cupressales > Cupressaceae > Thuja > Thuja plicata. Next base: position 2,634,457 of record MU228105.1, read on the forward strand.
TGACCAGTTTGTCATTTCATGGCTACCCCATGAAATATAACCATGGGATATTCCTAAGGCTAGGTGGAAATGTTAGGGGATTCATTGGTCTGTACATATGTAGAGGTAGGATTCTTGTGGAGTTGAGTTACTATTTTTAGTGCCAAGCCCTAGGCGAGCTGACAGTGCTCGGTTAGAGGTTTGGAGATGAAAAAGTGAGCATTTCATGCAGGGAAGGAAATTATAGTATGGGATAAGAGAATAAATAGGTGGGATATGACCTAATCTTGTACTATTGATAGTTTTAGGAACTCACCAATCCATTTGGTCAAGTTTTGAACAAGAAAACAATCAAGTCCTACTAATTAGGCCTATTAGACCTATTGGTCCTAGATAATAGGGAGACTAAAAATTTCAAAATCCTTTGTGAAATGAAAAAGGGCATCTAAATGTGAGATTAGATTTTCAATTTCTTTGGGAAAGTCTTGAAAGAATTGGGAAAAGGTCTCTGGAAAAGGCTACAAGGAATTAGGCCTAATTAGGCTTCTTAGAGTCTAAAATTTGAGTTCGACTGAAAAGGGCTATGCGATCCCTCAAAATGGAGTCAAATAGGAAAATATGTATGGTTTCCAACATGCTTAGTACCCCTGCAATGATTTGTGAATAATAGAGTGGAGTTGACTCTTAGATCCTTCTAAGTGTAGGAGAAGAAGTGAAGTACCCAAAGGGTGTTAGTCTTTCAAAGGTGAAGCACAAAGAGTGAGGCTCTTAGAACAAAGTTGGATTAGGACTTAGTTTATCATCTAAGCCTAATAAGGACCTAGAGGAGATTAGGGTCATTGGAGAAGACAAAGAAAGTCTTCTTAGCAAATTGTGCAAGCAAGCCTTGGAACACTCACACCAGCTATTAGCGACTTAGTGCTATCCAGTGGATCTTACTTTTATTGGATGGCTGTCTCCAAGTCTCAAAATATTTTTCTTAACTCACCTTTCATTCTGAGACCTAGTGAAAACACTACCTTTCAAACTGAATTTCAACCATAGTTTATTCAGAGATAATGTTGTTGTTAAGACTCTATGTCACTGAATGATTTACTAACCGCAGAGTTTATTAGGAGACTTTCGGACCACCGTTAGATTTAAACTGTGATGAATTTTTGTCACTAAATCTTGATTTATTTCACTTAACTCACATCTTATTATGAGACTTGGCAACAATAGATAAATCTCTAAGCTCTTAACTTAACACATAACCTCGGGTTATATCTAGAGATAATACAATTGAGAAAACTCAAAGCTGTGATATGAAATCACCAACTTTGATCTTATTAAGCGATAACCCAATCACGGTTGATCTTTCTTTCTGATGGATGGTCTACGCTAAGTCTCTTAATCATTTAAGCATATTCCTTTTCATTGAGAGATAGCACGACAAAGGTAATTCGCTGAGTCTTGTAACCATATAGAATATTCTCTTTCTTTTATGAGACTAAGTGACTTTCATATAAGTACATGCATATTTTTAGGACTTAAGTTTGAAAAAGGAACATGAAAACAGAACCTGTTTAGGAAATTTAGGGCTTTTTTGCATCTTCATAGAGAAATAACCCTAAGGAATTAGGGTTTTTTGAAATTTTCAACAAGGTTAAGGGCTAAAACAATATTTGCAAAGTTACAGGGACAATTTCAACCTTGATTTAAAACCCTTGGAGCACAGGTATGACAGGAAACTTTAGAAATTTACAAGGAAAAATCAAGAAAAGGAAAAACAACCAACACGTACGATCATCTTGTTCATAAATCTCAACTCAGTAAACCACTTCAGTTTTACCTTGGAACTTGAATTTTTCTTGGAACTCACATAATCAGGTTTAACCTCTTGATCTTCACCTTAGATCTTCACATTGAATTTTCACATTTTTAGATCTTCTAAAAAACTTCATTGAATTCTTATCCTCATCCAACTCATCATTGATTCGCATTAAATTTGATCTCATCATCATTTATAATCAATATATTGTACACGGTAAACTTGTGTTACAACTCGGTAACTATCTTCATTCACTGCTCCATGTCTAACTCATCTTTGGTGCTCGGTGCTTGTCTTTCTCTTAGTTTTTGGTAACTATGACCGACTTAAATAACTCTATACCAACTGACTCTATCTAGCTTGGTAAAGTAACTCTTTCAGTCATAACTTAAATCTTTTCAATTTATGACTTAATCAATCAATTGTACTGACTTGATAACATCAAATATATAGTAGAAAATAACTATATCAACATTACTTCATCATTGTCTGATCTTTATGTGTCACTCATTTAACTTACCCTCTTAAGATATGGTAACATAATAAAAATCAATAATCAATTTCTTGACATCAATGAAAAAAAAAAGAACTAATAGAACCATTTCTACAATTATGATACTGAGTATCAGTCAATCTTCATCATCTTCATCAGATCTTCATCAATTAATTAAAAATCTCCCTCCTTGGCATTGATGGAAAGCACTATAACCATGTTATAGAATTGATGATGGAAACCACTATAATCATGATACTTGGTATCACTCAGTCTTCATCATCTTCATCATATCTTCATCACTTGATTAACAATCTCCCTCTTTGGCAGTGATGGAAACCACTATAACCTTTTATAGAAATTGATGATGGCAATACTCAAATACATAATTGAACTCCCTCTAAGTTGATATTTTTGTTTCCACTTTGATCTCTGCTCTCTCAATCTGAATCTCCTTCTTGGATAAATATTTTGATTCTTGTAGCATACATTTTGATTCTCCTTCATGGCTAAATAGTAGAAATTCATTGTCTCCCTCTATCATAAATATCTCCCTTATGGATAAATGTCATCAATTCATTCTCCCCCTCTTTGAAAACAATGCCAAAAAGTCATACTCCTAAAAAATTGTTCTAGTAGTCGATTATACCTAACATGTACCCATAAAATATTGCATAAAAAAATCTAACAACTATAGGAAACTCCTAAAGTGTGTCATACTAACATCAATTCAATAATAGATATTCTAATGAAATATAGAATTGATGCATCATATCTCATGCTTCTTAGTGAATATTGGATAGGGGAAGAACTCCTAATTTACCTCTGAGATACTCAAAAGAATCTTTAGGTAGTGGCTTTATAAATATATCAGCCAATTATTCCTTTTAATTGACATATTTGAATCTCACAATCTTCTCTTGAACTTGTTCTTTCAAGTAGTGATACTTGATAGAAATTTTCTTGGTCTTTGAATGGATATCCAGGTTCTTTGATATATTAATAGCACTTGTATTATCACAAAAAATGGTGACTATATCTTTGATCTCTTCTTTCATACCTTCAAGTAATTGTTTAATCCATACTATATTTGCACATTTCATAGCAGTAGAAATGTATTATGCCTTAGCAGTAGACTATGAAATGCAACTTTGCTTCTTTCTTAGCCATGTGACTAATATTTCACCTAGAAAGAATGTGCCTCCACTATTACTTTTCCTATCATCAATGTTTCCATCCCAATCTTCATCATTGTATACTTTCAAATCAAAAGTACCTCTTTTCTTGTACAATAAACCAAATTATTTTGTTCTTGTCAGATATCTCAAAACTCTATTTACTGCAGACATATGTGTGTCCTTAGGATTAGAAGAAAATTGTGCAACAATCCCAACAACATGTGCTATATCAAGTATGATGTGAACAACATACTATAATTTACCAATCATGAATCCATAAAGAGTATTATCCACCCCTTGTATCTCATTTATAATGATAATTTACACCCAGTAACCATAGGTGTTCCAATAGTCTTGGAATCTCCCATATCAAAGGTTTTGAGGATCTCTTTGATATACTTACCTTGTGTAATATAGATCCGTTTAGTAACTTGTTGTATCTGTAGACCTAGAAAGAACGTAATCTCTCCAATCATTTTCATTTCAAGTTCTTTTCTCATTTCATCAGCAAATCCTTTGTTAGGAATAACAGTCCACAAGCACAACTAAGAGGGGGGTGAATCATTTGTGATATAGAATATTAAAATTTAAACTTTATAAACCTAGAATGCAATGAAAATGATAACACAGTAAATACCAATACAATAACACAATACTTTTTATCAAGGAAACCATGTTAAAGGTAAAATACCAGTGGGAATTAGCACCTACAAATAATGTACTCAGAGTATAGTATCTTTGTTAATAGATTTAGCCTTGTAAGAAGATTATTACAACATTACAATAAACAGTCCCTGTTAGGAGATAGACCCTGTTAGGAGTCAAGAAAAATTGTAGGCTCACTGCCTAGGCACACTGCCCAAAGAAGGTTAAAGACACAAGGATTCAAAATCTAAACAACTGTACATAGGAAATATACAATCCAGTGAACAGTCTGATAGCAACCGTCTTTGCTTCGTTAGTTCCAATGAAATATCTTTATCACAAACTCTACTCTACATCTAATAGAAAAAAAAGCCTCACATCTTTCACTTCTCTTCCTTTTCAATCTCTGCCACATCTTTCCAAAAGAAAAGATCACACATATATACCCTTTTACAATAATTCATTTGGTCGGCCAATTAAGCTTTCCAAATACACAAATAATTAATTAGGTTGGCCAATTAGTCTTTCCCAATACAAAAATAATTTTTTAACCCCATGCTAAGATACATATGATACCTATAACAAGTAAACATCAAATACAATCCATCAATTATGCTCCAAGATCTGCAATCCACACTCACAATTCATAATATACACTACATGTTTGAAGTTGGCCACCAAAATAGGTCTCCTCTAGAATACACACCACGCCTGAAGTTACCAACATGCTCATGGAAATCGATCAATACCCAACATTATTCAATATGTCCTCTATCATCTAGTAAGCTTGCATCATCTAAAATATCTTTGTATGTAAGATATACCCAAAACATAGCGACCTACTCTGTTAAGCATCACAGTTACAATCCAAAAACCAATCTTTATAAAAAAAAAACTGTAACATCGTCAATATGCAACATAAGGCCAAGAAACCTTAGGAATAAGGTCACTAGACATCCTTCTTCATATAACCAACTTCGATCATTTTGAAACATTCGTACAGTGTCCGTACACTTTTGCTAGTCAATTAACCAATCTTTCCTCTTCGCAGAAACATATGCTGACATCAGTGACAAAACATGAATATCAACAACATGAATAGTATCCAATTTTGATATCATGCAACAATATCCCCCTTTTTCATTGATGAAAACATATGGTAAAATCCATTAACCCAAAACTACTCTCTCTCAATACAATCTTCTCAATATCCTTAATAAAAACTTCCCCAAAGTAGTTGGAATTTTCACATAGAATCCTTCCCCCTTTTCGCAACAATGGAAAAGGGTGCCATAACTCAACTGTAAACTTCTGTAAGGTGTATCTTTCTCAAATATTCATGTCCAACAACTAGGTGCAAGATCACCCAAATGTGCTCTAGTGTTCTTGCGATCACTCCCCCTGAGGAGTAGATTAATACATCAAGTCCAGAGAATGATATAGCTCTGAAATCCACTAGAGTGATGCATATCTGCATCAATTAATTATCATGAGGAGGGGATCTAACCCAAATCATGCTTCTAAGATACTAAAAATAATCTTTTGGCAAAGGTTTTGTAAATATATCTTCTATCTATTCCTTTGTGCTAATATACTTCAGTTTAATCTCTTTTTCTGCTACCTTCTCCCTCAATAAATGATATTTAATAGAAATTTGTTTAGTCTTTGAATGCATAATAGGATTCTTTGATATATTCACTATGCTAGTGTTATCACAATGGGTAACCACTTGTTCTTCAAAAATTATTCCAATGTCCTTCAACATTTGTTTCATCCAAACAACTTGTGTGCAATTTATTGCAGCAACAACATACTCTGATTAAGTTGTGGATTGAGAAATATAGCTCTGCTTCTTACATAACCAAGAAACCATCCTTTTCCCAAGGAAAAATGCACCACCACTTTTACTTTTTCTAGCATCCACATTACCTGCCCAATCAGCATCACTATAAGCCTGCAAAATAAATTCATCTGATTTTTCATACCATAATCCATATTCTGTTGTTCCTTTCAGATATCTAAAAATTATTTTGCCAACATCAAGATGTGTCTCTTTAGGATCTTCTTAATATCTTACCACAATTCCAACTGCATTGTAATATCTGGTCTAGTGTGAGTTAGATATTGTAGACCACCAATCATAGATCTATACTATTTTTGAAAAACACTTTGAGTCTCATCCTTACTATTCAGTTTGTATCTAGTCACCATAGGTGTTCCAATAGTTTTACAATCTTCCATTCCAAATTTCTTCAACATTTCCTTATGATACTTGGTCTGAGATACAAAAATGCCATTCTTACTCAGATTGATTTGCAAACCAAGAAAAATTTTCATTTCATGAATCATTGACATTTCAAATTCATTTTCCATTTCTTTGGATTATTTATTACTCATCTTATCATTGCCTCCAAAGATGATATCATCAAGAAAAAATTCTATGATTAGGATTCCATCTTGATCAGTTCTTAAATATAAATTACTATATGCATTACCTTTTCTAAAACCAAGACTAAGTAGATACTTGTCTAGTCCTGCATACCATGCTCTCGATGCTTGTTTCAGTCCATATAGTGATTTCTTCAACTTAAAAACCATGTATTCATCATCTGTCAAAGGAAAGCCATCAAGTTTCTCAATGTATACTTCTTCTTCTAGATCACCATTCAAGAATGTTGATTTCACATCCATGTGATATACTTAAAAGTATTTATGTGCAGCATAGGAAAGAAATAATCTCATGGCTTCCAACCTAGCAACAGGAGAAATTTTTTCTTCATAGTCTATGCCTTCTTGTTGCGAGTCTAGCCTTGTTTCTTACCACTGTTGCTTCCTCATTCATCTTATTTCTAAAAACCCATTTAGTTCCTATCACATTTTTTTTCTTAGGTCTTGGAACCAATTCCCAAGTATTTTTTTTCTTTATCTATTCAAGTTCTTCTTCCATATATTTCGTCCAAGATACATCTCTACATGCTTCATCAATATTTTTTGGTTCAACTTGAGAAATCAAACAAATTTCATCTCTAACTCTAGATCTAGTCATCATACCTTTACTTGCATCACCAATAATTTGATCTTCAGGATGGTTCTTCTTAATATACCTCAATTTTTTTGGAGTCTCAATAACCTCAATCAATTCATCTTCAATTTCATTTTCAATCATCAAAGGTTCTTCAAGTTTAGCAGTGAACTCTTTCATATCTGTAATCTGACCACAGTCATATCTTCTTTCCTAAATCTGAAACTTTTCATCTATCCTTACATTGGCACTTTCAATAAACTTCCTCAATCTTAGATTGAAACATTTATATTCTTTACTCTTAGTAGAATAATCAAGAAAAATTCCTTCTAGCATCAAAATTCCCTATCTCATCATCTCTTTTGATATAACATTTACTTCCAATTATTTTGAAAAATCATAATTCATAAGGAGTCTTACTTGTACCTTCTTTGATCTAAATTCTTTTTAATGTGTACACAACAGTGCCAATTGCTTTTCTCCAATGAACATTTGACACATTTCCTTCTAGAAACATAGTCCTTGCACAACATCTAATATAATTATGTTTCTTCACTCTGCTATCCCATTATGTTGTGGAGTTCTAGGAGCTGAATTTTGTCTGTATATTCCATGTTCTTCATAGTAGGTATTAAATAAATCTGATGTAAACTCTCCACATTTATCTAATCTCAAACATTTTATCTTCAAACCAGATTCATTCTCAACTTTTTCTTTAAATAACTTGAATTTGTCAAATGCTTCAGATTTTTGTCTCAAATATGTAACCTGCATCATTCTAGAAAATTCATCAACAAACAGTATAAAGTAACTTTCACCATAATAATATCTTGTTCTTGTAGGACCACATAGATCTGTATGCACCAGATCCAACTTTTCTTTTGCTAAATAAGATTTTTTTCTAAAACTAATTATGGTCTTCTTCCCCATAACACACTCTCTACACATAGTGTTAGATGGCTTTACAATCTTCAGTAGATCTCTTACAACATTACTCATACTTTCCTTCACAATGTTATCAAATCTAACATGAAAAAATATTCTATGCCATAGCCAACTGCCATCAACCTTCGCAATAAAAGAAGAAGCTTAAGATGTATTCAATTCAAACACATTACCTCTAGATTTAGTACCAGATGCAATCAAATCTCCTGATTTACTTCTAATAGAGAATTTACCATTTATAAATTTCAATTGATAACCTTTATCCACTAACTGTCAAACACTTCATAGACTATTCTTAAGTCCATCAACAAGTAATACATTGTAAGTATTAGTCTTTCCATCCAGAGAAATAGATCCAACTCCAATGATAAGTTTAGGAGTATTATCACCAAATATAACAACAACACCATCATATCTTTTCAAATTCACAAATTTATTTTTATCTCCAGTCATATGATGTGAACAACCACTGTCTATAACCCATTCAAATTTATTTTCAACATGAGATACTAATTAGGCTCTTTCCTCATGTATAGACTCATCATCCTTTATAGTAATGAATCTAATTTCATCATAGTAACCATCATCATCAAAGACACCCTTACTAGCATAATAAATTTCCTTGTCTTTAGGATAATGTGATTTGTAAAACTTAGGTTTATGCTTAGGAACCCTTGTAGGACATCTAGATGCAAAATGACCAATCTTGTTACATGAAAAACATTTCAAAGGTAAATTTCCTTCAAATTTACCCTTACCTCTCTTCTCTCTTCCAGCGATCAATTCTACCACTTCATCTAGATTTATTTCTTCCTCTTGTATATGTTCCCATTCCTCAACATATTATCTAATCTCTTCTTTCTGATCAGTATTGCTAGTGCTCACATTTCCAAATAAGGTCTTTTTGTTTCTATGCACGGTTGCCTTGAATGCTGACTCAACTTTAGGTAAAGTAATTCCCAATTGTGCGGCCTCAAAAGTAGTAAGCTTACCAATCAACATCTCTCTAGTGAAGTTCAGTGTCAAAGGTATAATCTCCTCTATAACTTGTACTTTGGTTCTATATGCAGGTTTCAAAGATTTGAGAATCGTCGCAATCACTTCTTCATCACTGTAAGTACCTCCATAGTTTCTAATGTCAGTAACCACTTTAGTAATTCTCTATACATATGCCCTAATGTTCTCATCTTCTCTCATCTTTAGAGATTCCATATTTGTCTTCCAGTTTTCTAAATTTCCTATTTTGTAAACTTATATCCTTCATATAGTGCCTCTAATCTTGTCTAAATCTCATGTGTAGATTTCAAGTCTTTTACTTCTATGTATTCACCTTCAGAAAGTGCACTGATCAATGATTCCCTTGCAACCATATTACATGAAAATAGCTTCTTCTCATCTCTAGTAGCTTTCTCTAGTTCATCCTTACTCACTATCTTTTTATTCATCGTTATGATCATCTAGTAGTCAATTCCCAAACATAGAAAATGTGTTCTCATCTTGTTCTTCCAACTATCAAAGTTTTCAGGATAAAATTTTGGACTATCCTTCCTGTAGTAAGTCATCTTCAGGATCACCTCAAGCTATTAATATTTCTCTCTAAGGACCAGTAGCTCTAATACCAATTTTTAGGAAAAACATTCCACAAGCACAAGTGAGAAGGGGTGTGAATCAGTTGTGATATAGAATATTAAACTTTAAAGTTTATAAAACAAAACTGCAGTGCAGATGATAAAATAGTAAATTCCAACTCAATAAAATAATACTTTTTGTCGAGGAAATCATGTTAAAGGTAAAACCTCATTGGGAATTAGCACCCACAAATAATGTACTGAGAGTATAGTATCCCTATTAAAAAATTTATCCCTGTTAGGAGATGTTGGCTAATAGATTTGTCTTCCCAAAACACCTGAACAAAAATGACTCCTAAACACCCAAGGCCGAAAGACAAATTGCAACACAACAGTTGGGTCACTTCGCTATGAAGAACGTAAGTGCCCTCTGAATTAACTGGGTACAGCGCCCCGTGTAAGATTTATAATGAATTAAATGCGGATGCTTTTAACCAGAAAGCACGAAAGGATTAAAAACATCTATTCATAAACATGATATAGATGCAAAGAGACTAACTAACTAAAAGGAGATAAACATTAAAGGCTACAAATTTCATTTGCCTAAATGCTGCATTACAGAAAGAAACTAAGAGAGAAAGATAGACTGGTTCTTTCCAAATACACGGAAAACTATAACACAAAGTCCACAGATGATCGTGCTGATGATCAGATGTAACAGATACGCATTCAAAGGAAATCAATATCATTCAAAGATGAATATTAATCAGAAAATGAAAAATCTAAACACAAATTTTTAGTATGCTACTATTCTCCTTCTTTGAACACAACAAAATAACAAAGATTCTGTTGTTCTGTACACTAATCATTATCTGAAAATCCAAATCTCCCTTTCTCTGCACTACGATAAAAATCCTAATCTATCCCTGTCCTGGCACAAAGTCCCTTGGGTTGGGTGGCATCCAGAACCTCCCCTCTATCTTCAGCTGGCCTATTTATCCTTTCTCCTGTCGGTTTCAATTCCCTAGCCATTCGGTTACCAGAATAACTATTTTTTGGAATCAAAATCTTTAATTACCTCTCGATGAAATTTCATTTCATCTCCTTTTGATCTCTCCTCTTTTTAGTCTTTAATAACATGCTCCCTTTAATTGACATGACTCCTCCTTAGAATTCCTCTAATGTTTTCATGAAGAAAAGTGATTATAACCATTTCCATCTTAGATGACAGGTGTCACTGTTTATAACTGACATCGTGATGCATGGTTATCTCAAAAAGAATTCAAATATTGAGGACTTTACAATATTTGAAACAATTTTCCTCAAAATCAGGTGGCTTCCCTTGTATATACCGTGGGTCTATATAAAAGCTTTCAGCCCGAGCACCTTTTTTTTTATGTCAACAACTTCTGAAGTTTCCCTTCGGTGCTAAAATTCACCCTTTCAAGCACTTTTTGAGCTATGATTTCACGTGCCAAGAATGCCCCTACATGTGCCAAACATCCACACTGGAGGATTCACTGTTATTCTCATTTATCTCTCAATCTACAAAAATCATCACTTCGCTTTCCTATCTGCTGAGCCTTACTGACATTACATCAAATAATTCACATGCACTCTCTCGAACAGCATATTAATATTTCATGAAACAGTGAAATGATGGAGATATCCTTTTCATAGTTTCTAAAGCGTCATAAAGGCTTTGACTTGCATATTCCTCATTGAGAAGCCGCCATGATAGAATGTTTTGCATCTGTGATCTTAGCATTGAGATCGGGATCATATGTGCTCCAACATTATTGTTTCTGCCAATTTCCAAACTCGGACTTGATTTCTCTTTGTCTTAATATGCACGAATTCTCTTTCGATCGAGATCACACTCATTAATCAGGGGAACAACTTGAAGTAATTGGAAATTGATAGGCATGTGGATCTGAATGGATTTATCTTTGTTATTTGGTTTTGAGCTTTTTCAAAATTGATGCTTCCATCATGTTCGAACAACACACAAAATCTTTGTAACAAGCTTCTGTTTGTAAATGAGGATTCCACAGTAGAGCATCTCCCCAATTTTTGTTTTCAATAGATATGGTATTACCAAGTCCATTCTCAAGTAGCAGCTTGTCTGGTGCATCAAGATAAATACAACTCACATATCCTGGAAAATTCATAATTTCCCTTTCCTCTACACCCTTAACAAAAATTTTTGGATCTTGGAGACTTGCTTAAAGTCTTGCAACCTTTAAGTCCCTTCATTAATGCACCTGTGACAGATGCCTGGAAGAAGGCTTCATATACAAAAGTATGTATGCAATGCAGCTGTGAAAGAAAATGTCTTCTTGTTAGTATTTTTAATCACCGATTCTGTTGACAGTTTATCAGAATTTACTGTGACCTTATATGTTGCCAAAAAACTGTAATCCCACATGGAGTGAGTATAGGGATTATCTTTCAACTCTAAAGTTACCGTTGGATTTCCTTCTAAATTGGAAGATGAAACAACCGACCGAGTCATATTATGTTGCATGGGTCCCGGTCCAAATTGAGGAAAACAGTGTGGGATGCCTCTGCTGATTGGATTTTGTCCATTGAAAACAACATCTGGCTGTACAAAAAGAAGATCTTTTCCTTCAGGAATCTTCCACGAACTGATACATCCTCCAAACAAATAGATTTATACTTTACTACTACCATCAGATTTGAGAACAACTTTTGCAAGCTTTCCTTTTCCCTCTTCTTATGTGTGAGCTCCTATAGGTGTTACTCTTTGGGTTTATTTGAATATCATCGATGCACACATCTTCGCATGCTGTCTGGTGTTTCCTCACAATCGGATGCACAACCCATGTTTCTATAGAGAATACTGGTAAGAGTTCATTGTCTAGGCATAAATTCCTCTGCACATCGACATCTTCCTTATGTTTGAGGCATTCATCTTCTAAGGTTGTAACTTATTCAGAATTTCCCATCTGAAGTTGAACTCTGCATACTGCCAATTAGAGCGATAATGGAGGTCAATGGAAAATCACGGGGCTTTTCTCAATCATTGAACAAGTGTCTATTGACATTATGACATTCCATCAATCAATTTACACATACCCATAGTTTGATGGGTTCTTTGTTCTATTGTGGAAAGAAAATAAAATAGACCAAACTTGATATCAATAATGGACTGATTTTGATCAATATAACATCCAAATGCTATTGTGTTATGTGCCAAGTATAATATGTATCCTTTTGACATTCTGTCAAACAATCCACATTATGTTTTCCTCTATAGGTGGTCGACGATGAATACACTTCTGGGTGTCTACTAACAAATTTCAAACATCTTATTTTGGCAATATGCACTTAAGGAAATCACATTATCTGAACTTTTGCACTTTGATCTTTTGAAATGGCATTTTGAACTCGATTCTTTGATCCTGCTTCTTGAAACAAATTGGACCAATGATGGGGCGGACTGAACCATTCTGAACTGATTTGAAACTATTTGAACCAACCAACTGTATTATGTTGAACCTTTTAAAATTTGATTGTACCTATAGGAACCTCATTGATACTAACATGATCCGCCTTGAAAGATTTGACCTCCTGCACTGATAGACTTATATATTTGAACCAGCAGCTTCTGTTATTGTAACTGCTGAACTTTTTGAAATGAAATCATCAAACATCCCATAACACTGAATTCATCGAGCTATATTGAACTAAGATGAATTAGAATAAACCATTTAAACCTACTTTAGCATATTGAACCACTTGGAACTACTTTGAACTTACTTCAAAGAGGTTCAAGACCCTAAACTGAAAGTTTTGTTACCAGGGTCTATATGGGCACCAACAGGAGATTATTACAATATTATAGTACACACTCCTTGTTAGGAGACAAACCCTATTAGGAGTCAATAAAAATTGTAGGCTCACTACCTAGGCACACTTCCCAAAGAAGTTAAAGCCACCCTCGAGGAATCACAATATGAACAAGTGTATATAGGAAATATACAATCCAGTGAATTGTCTAATAGCAACTGTCTTTGCTTGGTCAGTTCCAATGAAGTATCTTTATCACAAACTCTGTTCTACATCCAACAGAAAAACAAGCCTCACAACTTTCACTTCTCTTCCTTTTCAATCTCTACCACATCTTTCCAAAAGAAAAGATCACACATATATACCCTTTTACAATAATTCATTTGGTCAGCCTATTATGCTTTCCAAATACACAAATAATTAATTAGGTCGGCCAATTAGGTTTTCCCAACATAAAAATAATTTTTGAACCCCTTTCTAAGATACACACGGAACCTATAACAAGTAAAAATCAAATACAATCTATCAATTATGCTCCAAGATCTACAATCCACGCTCACAATTCATAATACACACTACATGTCTGAAGTGGGTCACCAAAATAGGTCTCTTCTAGAATAAACACCACAACTGATGTCTCCAACATGCCCATGCAAATTGATCAATACCCAATATTCCTCAATATGTCTTATATCATCCAGTAAGCTTGGATCATCTAAAATATCTTCATCTGTAAGATATACCCCAAATACAGAGACATGCTCTTGCAAGCATCACAGTTACAGTCTAGAAACCAGTCTTCATTAAAACAACTATAACATCCTCAATATGCAACATAATTCCAAGAGACCTTAGGAATAAGGTCACCACACATCCTTCTTCATATAACCAACTTCAATCATTCTGAAACATCCGTACAGTGTACGGACACTTCTTCCAGTCAATTAACCGATCTTTCATCTTCATAGAAACATATGTTCACATCAGTCACAAAACATGAATATCAATAGCATGAATAGTATCCAAATATGATATCATCCAACATCCTTTACATAAGGTGTCATTACCTCCAAAAATAATATCATTAACAAAAATTTCAGCAATCAAATCTTTGTTTTCACTATCACCCTTCAAGTAAATATTATTGTTATCACGTGTTCCCTGAAATCCTATTTTGATTAGATAAGAGTGAAAAATCTCATACCATGCTTGGGGTGCTTGTTTTAAATGATATAATTATTTATGTAACTTACATACCTTTTTCTTGTTAGTGTTCTTAATAAATCCTTCAGGTTGCTCAATACATACTTCTTCTTCAAGTATCCCATTAAGAAATGTAGACTTAACATCCATTTGATATACCTTGAATCCTTTGTAAGAAGCATAATCCAGAAATATTCTAACTCCTTCCAATCTAGAAATAGGTACAAAATTCTCTCTATAGTCAATGCCTTCTTATTGTGCATAACCTTTCCAAACCAATGTAGCTTTATTTCTGATAACTTCTCCATGCTCATTCAATTTTTTTCTAAAAATACATTTAGTACCAATAACAATTTTGTCTTGAGGCCTAGGTAATAATTTCCATGTCTTGTTCTTCTCAATTCGATCGTACTCTTCTGTCATTGCTTTCATCCAATCTTCATTATATAGTGCTTCTTTAACTTTCTTTGGCTCAAAAGTAGATATCTGATATATATTGTCTCTTACCTTGGTTCTCTTCATCACTCCAGCATCCTTATTCCCAATAATCTTTCTCAGGGAATGGTGCCTCCTGACATAATTTTCCAAAATAGGCTCGGTAGGTCTCGATCCTTCAATTTCAACATTTGGTTGTAGAACTCCTTGTTCATCTTCCTCCTCGGTAGGTGCTCTTAGTAAGGTATCTGGAACATCAAGTTGTACATATAAAAAACTTCTCATAATCCTCAGGTTCCTTCTTTCTATCTTCATCATTCCTTTCTGCAAATTCATAAATTCTTACATTTGCACTTTCCACCATCTTCTTAGTAACTTTGTTCAAATATTCATAAGCTTTACTCCTCATAGAATATCCTAAGAATATTCCATCTTGTCCTTTTGAATCAAAGTTTCCTTCTCTAGATCTTTTAGAATATAACATTTTCTTCCAAAATCTTTAAAGTAACTGACATTAGGTTTGTGTTCATACCAAATTTCATAAGGTGTCTTGTTGGTACCTTTCTTCATTTGTACCCAGTTTAATGTGTAAATAACAGTACTCATAGCTTCTCTCCAGAAGTTCTATGAAATTCCTTTTTCAATCATCAGTCTCCTAGCACAACAAAAATACATCTATTTCTTCTCTCAGCAATTCCATTCTACTGTGGTTTCCTTGATGTTGACAACTATTTCCTAATTTCATTCTCATTACAAAAAATGTATACTCATCAGAAGTAAACTCGCCTCCTCTATCATATCTCAGACATTTCAATTGTCTTCCAGTTTCTTTTTTAACTCTAGCCTTGTACTACCTAAAAATTTAAAATGCATCATATTTTTCTTTAAAAACATTACATACATCATTCTAGAATAATCATCCATAAATAAAATAAATATCTATCTCCATAATAACTTTGAGTCCTCATGGGTCCACATAAATCAATATGCACTAAATCTAAAATTCCATGTGTAACATAAGTCTTTCTTGAAAAACTAGATTTAGTCATCTTACCCATCTGACATTCTCTGCACATATCATTCTCAGGTTACTCTAATGTCAGTATTCCTCTCACTCTATTCTTCTTACTCACTTTGATTAAGTTATCAAAACTAACATGACAAAGCCTTTTGTGCCATAACCAAACATCTTCAACTTTAGCAAACAGGGAACTCTTCATAGAAGTATCAAGATAAATAAATTACCTTAAGATTGTTCTCTAGTAGCAATCAGACTATCCTTCATATAAAATACTTTCACCTTTCCATATTGAAATTCCATACTGTGACCTGTAATATTTAACTCTGCAACACTCAAGAGATTAAATTTTAAGCCTTCAACCCAATAAAAATCATCACTTCCTATGTTATTTAGTAGAATTATAGAACCTTTTCCATTCATAGGATATGAATAATCATTACCAAATCTAATAAATTCTCCATCATTCTTTTCCAAGGAAATAAACTTAAGTGTGTCACTAGTCATGTGATATGAACAACCACTATCTATAATCGATGTTTCATTCCTACTTACTTGTGATATTAGGGCTCTTGGTTCTTCTTTTTCTCCATCAAAATAATCTTTAATACCAACATAAACAACTTCATTTCCATCATCACTATCATCTAAATCATCATCACTTACTCCTTCATTATCAATATGACAAGATTTATTACCTATTTTTTTAGTCTCTAAATATATTGAATTTTTTTTCTCTTTTGTCCTTATCTCTATTATCTTTATTTTTCTCCTTGTCTTTCTCAGGGAACTTAGATGCAAAATGACAAATTTTATCACAATTAAAACATTTCAAGGGTAACTTACCTTTGTATTTGGATTGGCTCTTTGTAGCCTTCTAGCCAATAAAGCATCAAATTCTCTCTCATTCTCATAACATTCAGTAAACAACTCTTCAAGACGTTTAGTACAACTATAAAATTTATCACTTGCATTTCTCAAATATCCATCCCTGGTTGTAGCTTCCCTAGCTTTTACAATCTTTAAGGTAGACTTAAATGAAGATTCAATCATAGATGTAGTAGACAAACTATTGTTAAAATCATTTAACTCAAATGTAGTTAACTTACCACTAGCAGCATCAGTGAAACATTCATATGGGAAATAGATCTTAGCTCTTGTATAGAAGATACATGAATAGAATAACTGAGTAGCAGGGTTCTCAACATCTTTCTTGTAACATCATCCTTTTTTATGGTTCCACTTGCTCCTCTGATAGAATTGACAATCTCCTTAAGTATTGTATTGTACTATATTATGTTCTCTCCTTCTTTCATCCTCATAGAGTCAAATTTTCATCTCAAACTCTCTACTTTAGCCTTCTAATCATGTTGATCTTAGCATAGGTCAAAATAATCTTATCCCTCATTTTTTTCATAGTACATCGATCAAGTTCATCATATTCCTAGTCAGTAAGTGTAGAAGTAATCTCAATAATAACTTGTGTGTGTTCTTGTTTCTGTCTTTTCTCACTCATAGTAAAAGGTGCAGTAGTCGGTGCAACATATTCATTATCAAGAAAATAAATTCCATACTCTCCTACTCTAGACACATGCAACCTGATTCTACTTTTTCATGTAGAGAAATAGTCCCTATTCAGCTTTGGTGCTTCCCTCTTATACATCTTTAGATCTTGACTAAAGTCCTTTTAAAATTATCACTTCAGAGTAACCTTCTCTGATACCAATTGTTGTTCTACTAAGAGGGCGGTGAATAAGAAAAAATCAAATCTTAAAACTCAAAGCATTACTCACTAATTTGAACTCGGTAGAACTGAATAAAGTAATAACTGATTCAACAAGCAACTGAATAACTTAAACAACCATACATCTCATAATATGTAATCAATCATTCAAAATCATTAACATCATATTTAACTTAGTTAACACCAGATTTAATGAGTAAAATAAATTTGGGAAAAACCTTTGTGGGAATTTTGACCCAAAATAAAAATGTACCCTTCTAAAGTATGCTCAGTTAAGAACTTATCCTGTTAAAGATTCCAAACACATTTGTTAAATTTGACCCTGTTAGGGAATTTACCTCAGATCCATTAAGATCTTCACCCTATTAGGAGTGGGCTTATTAGAGGTCTTTAAACACTTTTTGGGATGTCATCTACTTCTACGATTTACAAATAGGATGGTTAAATCCACTCGGTTAAGAGATTTCTCTATTACAAACACTAATATGCAACATTGTAACATAAGAAATAGATGTCACCAAAATGTAAGGGGTAAATATGTAATATAAGATAAGAAATGTGTGGGGAAGATAAGATGTTCCTTTTAACCTCAAATATACAGAGGAAGGATCCAAATTGATTAACCTCAAAGGAAGGATCAATGCATAAATAAATCAATCGATTGGAAATGAGAGTAAAGAGGAAGACCTTAGATTTAATTTTATACAAAAGAATGTGTGATAGATTTAGGAAGATTAAAAACTTTAATTGAAATAAATAGAAGAAAAGTACTAACCTCAAAATGCTACAGATCAGAAGGATGTTGTTTTTGGGGGTCTACACTAAGTTTCTAGAAAATCTGCAACTAGATCTGGAATAGAAACACAAAGACAGACAAAACCCAGAAATATTTTTTGCGATCTGGCTCAGTTTCAATTTTGACCCTCAAGTCAATGTCACCTTTGACCTAGAATTTCTGATTCTGACCTAGAAGTTCTGATTCTAACCCTAAACAAAATGTTTATTCTGACCCATAAATGAATGTCAATTCTGACCCAAAATTTCTGATTCTGACCTGCAGAGTCTCACAGAAATTCTATTTCCAGATCCTGATAGTTTTCCACAAAGGGTATTTGAATCTGCACTCTAACTCACTGTCCTAAACCTGTCCTTGCAAGAAAAATGGTTTTTTTGTTGGGGGGAGGGTTTTTCCTTGGTCAAACCCTAGTTTTGGAATTAACCTTAAAATATAACTGAAATTGCATAAATAAAACAAAGTAAATGAACAAATTCACCTTGCTTGTATGGAAACCCTTGTGGCAAATACGAATCTGTGGATCCACAAGTATGTATACACCAAATGGATGTAGAATGTAGAATGTAAGATGTCTCAAATAAATTTCTTGTAGATCCTCAACACCAATCTTGAATGGATCTTGGAATAGGAAGAGGCTTTGAGGAATATGGATGGAGAAATCTTCAACAAAAGAGCTTCATAGAGCTTGAATCCTTCAATGGCTACCAATGGATCTCCTTGATGAATTGAATGCTTACAGTCTTTGAATTATTGAATATTTGATAGTAGATACTTGCTTCAATAGATCATACATAGAATTTGGATGGATGGAATTTCTTCTTGCGTCTTTGATTGTTAGAGAAAAAGAGAGGATAAGGCTTCCTTAAATATGAATCTAGGGCACAATCATTTAGAGAGGCCTACATAGGAGAATTAAATTCCAATTAGACCTATATCCCTAGAAGTGGACCTATATTAAATATATATTAAGAATCATCACTTCGAAGACCAAAATAGCCGACCCCAAAGTGAGAATTAAATCTTTTCGAGGCCCGACATTTGGAAGCCCCAGAAACTTGAAATCTAGACCTTGGGTTAGAAAAAGGTTGATTCTAACCTAGGTCAAGGTCAAGGTCAACCTTGACCTAGAAAGGGACCTTGACCTAGAAAGGTTGATTTTGACCCTGAGGTCAAAAGTCTCAATTTGTAGTTTAGGGTGCCAGAAACAAGCTGGAGAAAATTGGAAAATCAGGCAGAATAGGGGAAAAAACCAGATCCAAGTCCAAGACCCATTCAAGGTGCTTGAAATGACCCCAAACCACACACTCAGAAGGCTAAACTAGTCTAAAATAGAAGTGCTTCCATTTTCCAACTATACATTTAGCCCCCACTTTAGCAAGGGTATGAACTCGATGCAAACTCTTGGTAAAGGAGATCATGAAGAACATGTAATCTTATTGAAATCAAAAGGGACAAAGGAATCCTCAAGCCCCCAGGGACATAAGTCTTTATCAACCCTAAGATCATGATAAGAGAGAGATCACCAGTTAAGGAGAAAGAGAGAGAGGGTGTGATTACGTCACCCAATGAGAACTTATGTCCCATTGTGAACCACACAAGGAAACAGTGCAACTGGAAAGATGGTGTTGAACTGCCTAGTGAATGTGGCTACTCACTAGTCAACCCATCAGGAAGATCTAGTCTTAAGGACACCTTTCGACCTTAAGGGATCAAAAAATTATAAATTGAGACTAGAGGGATCAAGAGATCCATATAAATTTAAACTAGAGGGATCAAGATATCCTATAAGATAAAAATGCATTCTTTAAGGTTCGGTCTTTAATCCATAAAGGGTGAAAGTTTAAAGTTTGAAAAATATTTTGAAAGTGCGTGTGTGCAAAAAGTGATTAGAGCGTATGAACCCACATTAAAGTCATTACTAACACTTTAATAGGAGGAATGGCTTAAACATAAACATAAACAACTCTACTGATTACATTTCCACTACAAGATGCTCCCAAATGAAGACAAATCAAGGGAAATACCACATAAACATACAAAGAACATAGAAGGGATCTACCTACTCTGGGGTCAGTATGATCATAGGATAATATGTATATATAGATATGATATTATTGCAAATGAATTGATATCATTCCCCAAAGAAAGTAGAACTAAAATTACAAAGGAGGAAAGAAAAGCTCAAGAGTTACGGAGAAGAAATATTTTTGGACCACAACATGAAGACCAAAAAGAATCAGTGCTACCATGTCGTAGATCCAAGGTGACTACACAAGGAAAAAATTTATGAACAATAGCACAGGTACAACATAACATGAAAACAACATATAGAAGAGTAAATATACATATAGAGGAATTTTACAACAGGTTTGATTCCTTTATCACATTGCACCAACAAAGTAACAAGGATCGTATAAAAGAATCTAACAAACATTTTAGCAAATACATTACGGGAGAAGCACAATATAGTAGGAAAACAAAAAAAGGGATACCACGAAGGAAAATCCAATCAAGCACATCACTTTCTCTCCCTATCTTGGTTTATTTCTTTTAGGGAAGGCGGGAAACTCGCAAGAGGGACTATATCCAATACAGTAGGAAAAATAGCCAGTTCCAAAAAAGGATCCTCTTGAGAATCGTGTTGTTCAATACTAGGTGTAATTATCAATTGAGTTGAAAGCATACGAAGTAAATCGGTATCAAGATCGATGGTCTTATATTCATCACTAGGATTAATCAAACCATCAAGAGTATCCTCCTCATCAAGATTAATTAAAATAGGATCTAAGATGCGAATAGGATCATCATAATCATTCATCTTAACATTATTATGAACATTAACTTCTTCCAACACATCAGACATAGGTTGGTCAAGAGAAGGTAAATAATTTCAAAGAAAAGAGGCATGTACCCTAGCATTAGCCCTACGCTTCTTACAAAGTTAATTAGCAGATTTGTTACGTTTCACTTTGTTTGACAAATGCTGAGGACTAGGAGGAATGACAATTGGTTCCTTCATAGGTTCTATAGGAGGATTGGCAGGGTTCGCAATAGGTTGAGAAATGACACTGGGAGGTTGAATATTAGAGCTAGCAGTAATGGATAAAGGATGTATAGAAGGAGTGGGAAAAATACCACGGTTAAGATCTATCTGAGGCATGCTTAACTCAAAAATCTTGTGATGTTTATAGGCTTGATATGAACAAAATAGGTTATCAGGGCGAGGAGGACATGAATTAGGTAATGAAGGCCAAAAGAAATCAAGAGTAGCACAATCTCTAGTCCTAGAAGGTTGAACAAACTATGATTAATCATTTTCACTTCTCCATTATGAATGAACTTAATACACTTATGGATAGGAGAAGCAACACCATGCATAGCAATTATCCAAGGCAAACCAAATTTGACTTGAAATTGATCAGAAGTGGGAACGACAATGAAGGTAGTATCTACAACTTTACCACAAAGTTCAATAGGCAAGTTAATAGAACCAAGTGAAGGATAGAGAAAACCATTACAAGTTTGGATCCATGCATCAGGTGTATCATAACAATCACATTATAGGTTTTTCATAAAAAAAAATTCTTCAGTAATGACATTTATTAAACATGTGAGTGTGTGTGTAAATGGGTACCTGTCAGAATCAACACAAACACTCAACAGGTCATTGCATTAGCTTGAAAGGTTAGTCAAAATGTTTAAAATGACTAATATCAGCCTATTGCCTTCTAACTAGAAAGAGTGTAATGAATAACATATTTAGCCCTCAGAATATGCTATAAATTAGTGACCAATACTATTCTAGCATGAAGGATTTAAGATGAAAACAAACTAAAAAGAAGG